>JACXGJ010006427.1:0-34541 GCA_016801105.1 Esox niger | reverse complement strand
CTGACACTTTACAACCTCCTTATGTGTCAACCTTAAATTATAATTACTGACACTTTACACCCTCCTCAAGTGTCAATCTTACATCATGATTACTGAGATTGTACATCCTCTTCATGTGTCAAACTTACATCCTAATTACTGACACGTTACAACCTCCTTATGTGTCAACCTTAAATTATAATTACTGACACTTTACACCCTCCTCAAGTGTCAATCTTATATCATGATTACTGACATTGTACATCCTCCTCATGTGTCAACCTTACATCACGATTACTGACTTGTACATCCTCCTCATGTGTCAACCTTACATCACGATTACTTACATGCTGACCCTAAAGTCATATTGTCATCATTTGTCCAGATTATATGACACTAAATAAAGTAGATGTAATTCATTAAAACCAACAGAAAAAAACATACACTCTATGACCAGGTGAACGAAACAATACCCCTCCCAAAAAATATTATCAAAATATCTATAGGATTCACTCACCATAACAACACACCAAGAAACTAAAATAATTGAGAAATAGGAAATGAAATAAGTTAACATATTTTTGTGACATAGAAATTTACAGTATATACATTCAATTTTAAATTAAGATGTCAGTGTAGATTGGTGGTTCTGTCTTTCCTATGAGTTCCATGTCTCACTGAAAAGTGGTTTTGCCTTATTAACCAATTGCCTCATTGGATCCAGAGTCAGAGAATAAATTCAGCCAATCGGAGTGCAGTAAGGCTTTCTTCAAAGTCTCTGCCAATTGTCTGACTTGCCAATAACAAGCAGTTTCCAACAAGTGACATACTGTACCCAAAGCACGAAACATGGCAGATATCCACACATTGAAAATAAAAATAAATTAAAAATATATATAATATATATTTATAAAATGAAAAATAATATCACCTGGGGAGTTTGATCTTCTGTCAGGCTGTCAGAATACCAAAAGCAAACAAAATGTCCAGGTTTTTTTGTTAATTTTTTCTTAGTTTTTCTGTGTATTTTCTGTCATTTTTTTATTTTTCATGTTTTCATATTGTTTTTGGGATACTTGATGTAGGCTGTCTTTAAGAAAAAAAGAAAGAATGTCCTCTTCATAATGTACAGCAACTGTACATTTTTAAATGCAGGTAAACAAAATGTAAAAGTGCTTTTTTTAAAGACCGTTTTCCAGTGTATCGAAAGGAGTAGCAGGCACTTAAGTCCATCCCCATTCTGTAGGTGTTTGACAGTGGAGCAATAAGGTACTCGTTGTTTGGGTTATTCCTGGGTTTTTCTTCATCTGTTGAGTAGAGACAGACAGAGAAACAAACAGACAGACAAAACCCAACGTGCACTAGCCCAGGATGTCCAGGTAGACCGGTGTGGCTTTGCCCAAGGCATAGAGGATTTTCTGGATGTCCTTGATGTTCAGCCTCTGTTGGGGCTCCCTCTGCCAGCAGCCCAACATTATGTCATACACCTCCTTGGGACAAACCCGTGGCCTCTCCAGAACGCGTCCTTGGGTAATACACTCGATGACCTGGGGCAACAGAGAAAGAGAGAACGCCTTTGAGCCTTGTAGTGTTTGTCAAGCGCATAATGAGGCATTTACAGGCGTAATTATGTTTTCGCTTAATCACCTTTGTTAGCACCCTTAGGCTACGGCAACACCATATTTGTGCGGGAGTAATTACGTGGGTGCAATGTCAAAGGTCACCGAGCAAGTTTCAAAGGACGAGCTGACGCAGTAAACATACGCAAACAGACACGTACTATTGAGTGCCTGCCCCGTTTACCCATTGGTGCCCGCTCACTGTTGGCATCATTAAAATGCATCTGCTCTGTGTAGGGTCAAACTGGGACGAAACTGGGATGGCCACGCTAGTGAGCGAAACAATGTTATTTCGCGCTGATGCTCATTTTGATTGGCTAGAAGGTGTGTTTACTGTCTAACATACCGTTGTATCATTCTGAGCCCTGGGCATCTAAAATTAGGACAACTTGATGGTTGGGCTTATCAAATCAACTCCATTTGAGTTGAATACTTTAACTTGGTTGTGCTGTCTGTTTCTATTTCAGGAGCAGAGTGAAGCTGACACTGTCAGAGTGATGCAATGTACGCACAGCGGCAGCACAAAGGCTATGAGCTCTTTCTACGGGAGACTGTTCAATCAGTGTCACTTTAGCCTAGCCCACCTCTGTAACATTAACATTCGCAGGATTTCAGAGTACAGAATTTCACATTTCCAAAATACTTTAAGCATTGTCTCTGTACTTATATATGACCTCTGAATTGATTTACAATACTGATTTTCAGGTCTCAAAGTAAAAAGCTGACAAAAATGTTAGTTTGATAGAGAATGGCCTTGTCAAACGCTACAAGCCTTAGGCATTGTTGATCTGACATTTAAACAACCAGGTTTTCCCTGAATATTGTGGAATTGGTATGTTGTCCTGTTCTCTGTTGGAACCTAATATTTCCCAGAAGTTGCTGCAGTACAGTCAATTTGAATAGTACTTACAGTAGCTTCAGTTAATGTCATCTGTGTGAAGTTTTTATGATTGAAGAAAAGTTATCCAGCAGACTACACATTACTGCCATGTACTGTAGATAGAGGAGCAGCTACGTCATTCCTTCTCTTTCATGTGATTTATCATTGCTATAGGATGTGTATTTGCATGTAAAAGGAATATAAGTCTGGATGTGATTTGATTTCAAAACTCTCAGCTCATACTAATATCATTTTGTTATATATAGAGGCCTGCTCTCTTGTCGTCCTACTTTAACTCTTAATTGATTTCTCTTCTGGTCCAATATTGAGCCCAAAGGCCACTCTAAGAATAGGCCAATTAGCCTCTGTTACACTGCACCATTCTAAGGATTAGTAAGAGCGCTATGAATCACTGGCCCTGGTTCTCCCCTGCTGTAGTTACTGCCAGTGTAAATGTGCTGCATGGTAATCCTGGCAGAGGCAACGGCTCTTGCATGCATGTGGACAGAAAGTGTTTCCAGTTCCCGGGATAAGGTGCTAGTTATTGTGGTGAATCCAGATGACATGAAGGCATGTGGAACCTAGTCCTTCTATTCCAGGCAGCCAAAGTACCTCGTTGTTGGCCAGTTGAAACCATGGCTGCTTCCCATAGGTGAAAATCTCCCAGAGGATGACACCAAAGCTCCACACATCGCTCTCAGTGGTGAACTTCCTGTACATGATGCTCTCAGGGGGCATCCAACGTATGGGCAGCATAGTGTGACCTCCCACCTGTCAGGGAGAGACATTGAGAGAGAGAGAGAGAGAGATAGAGAGAGAGAGAGAGAGACAGAGAGACAGAGACAGAGAGAGAGAAGACAAAGGCAGAGTGGGGAAAAACAAAGAACTGATGTCAGCACACAGCAATATGGACATGTACTCAAAGGGATTTGGAGGTTAAAATACTGAAAACATAAAAAGGCACAAACATATAAAATAAAATACATATGAAAGAAACTGTAAATACACCGAAAAGGCATGCAGTCAGACACACTTTTTACATTTCCAGGTGGTCTTTTCTAGTTTCTTAAACGTATTAATTCATTCATTTATTTGAAACTTGTATTTTTCTAA
Source organism: Esox niger (assembly GCA_016801105.1). Lineage (NCBI taxonomy): Eukaryota > Metazoa > Chordata > Actinopteri > Esociformes > Esocidae > Esox > Esox niger. The sequence continues at coordinate 30,950 of JACXGJ010006427.1, read as the reverse complement.
TAAAATATTGGAGAAAGGAAACCTACACAGCCCTGTAACACAGATGAAGAAGAGTCAATGAGGCTCTGCTGGGAGGAGGAAGAGAAGACGGAGCCAAGAGAGGAAAGGAAAAAGGATCCATTAAAGAAGTTTGACAGCTTCAAGCCATGCAGCAACAGAAATGAAGTGTTCCCTTTCAGCCTTGCCTTCCCACAGTCTGTCTGACTGCCAGATACAGTATTAATCGATTAAAACAATGAGACATTAATCATCTGGGCCCTTGTCTCTAACTCTGCTGAATTGTTTCGAAATCTGTTTCCTATTCATGTCAATTTCACTGTGTTAATCATATCCGTGGAAAGGATTGAACAAGACTGACATTTCAATAGGGGATGTCTGATTATTGTTACTTTCAACTCTTAAGTGGTAGCTGCATATTAATTACAGAGCTCATTAGAGCCAAACTCACTAGGGGTCAAGGTATTGACTGAGTATGTGAATACAAAGAAGTTAACATTCCCACATTGCTGATAGTGGAACTACAAAAAGGATCAGTAATACTGGATTTACCATCTACAACAAAAGGATTCTACAGCATGACTTTCTGTTCAGGTGATTACTGCCTGTATTCTGGATTTCTCCCATTGATAGATTTGGCCGGCTGAACATGATAATAAGTTGTCGGTTTTACATCATCAGTATACTCACCCCTTCCTTCTCCCTCTCCCTCTCCTTCTCCTCCTCCTCCTCGTCCGCCTGCTCTCCTTTTTAAGATTTATGAGTGTTTATTAATGAGATTATGTTAAAATGTCTGCTGGACCAGGTCCCATAAAGCCTGTGTGAATATCTAACCCAACAAAACCATCACACTCTACTGATCTTCTTCTAAGCTGAAAAGAAACAAAAAGCAAGCTGTTTCAAAAATATCATTAATCTTCATGTATTCATGTTTAATCATAAACCATAGCAAATTATAAATGGGGGATGGCAGATTTCAAATGTGTGTTTGTACTGTGCAGAGACTGGTGTCAAATAGTTTAATGGAAATCCAAAGCAGTTGTGACATAGCAAAGGCATTCCTGGACCATATGCTGTGTGTCCATCACGTAATCCATAACGCAAACCTAAACTTAACCACGATAACTTAAATGGTCTTACCTTCAAACCTCACCTTTCTCATAGTTACACACCCTGCTCTCCCTGCTCATGACGCCTCATAACCACTGTGTCAATGAACAGATCACAATGCCCCGGGACATCGTATAGACACCTCCTTCAATGGACATTTGTAAGGGACTCAGGAGTGAATTGGTTTGGAACCCTTCCAATTTGCCTGTTTGTTCTCTGGCCTATACACCACCTCAGGCTGCATTCAAAAACCGTACAGACAATAGAACAGGAGCAGGATCCAAACTCACATCCTTTCTAAATGGATCATGAGATTTTGTTATATTCACAGGTTGTATCGGCATGAAAAATAATGTATTTGTTATGCTAGCTCGGTCTGTCTTGTGAGACTCTCGGTTCTCGGAGTCAACAGGGTTTGTGAACTTGTTTATGTGTGTCTGAGTGTGTGTGTGTGTGTGTTGGGAGATTAAATGAATTGATTGAATTTCAATTAATCTTAATGGCTTTTCCCTGGCAAGCACCACCCTCAATTGAGAATGGGGTTGAACGGTGGACCATGGAAGCATATAAATCAGGAGCGCGGGCTTCCCTTCAAACGGAATTAAAACTAGCAGAGGGATGACAAAAACTCCACCAGAATCTCAAAACATATTAGCATATAGAGAGCACATGGAGAGAAATTAAAGTAGCTAATTTATATACTTGTAGTAGGCCGACAAATGATAATATATACTTTGATTGAAGCATCAGTCAATACATGTTCTATGCTGTCCATCCATGTCATTCCCTAAGAGTTTAAAGGCAGATTTTTCTTGATGATTGTGAATAGCTTTGGATAACTGGATCAACAGCCTGACAACCACTGTTTAGGAAGTTATCAGGAGAGGAATCACAGAATAGCTAGTTACACAGTGAACGGATAATCAGCATCCATTTAAAAGATGCTATAAAAACTATATCAATTACTCTGTGATTTGGCATCACGCTGGCATTGCCCAGAGCCTCCCATTCAGCTGCATGACACACATGATGTGCATTCATGTACGGGTCCATGCTGCCTGCCTGTGTTTCAGATCGACATAGTCTTGGCTACACTGTGCCCACCACTAGTTGGGTTCACGAAGCCATGTCGTACACTTTAGTTGTTAGCTTGCAAACTGAGAACCAACAGCTACTAACAAAGGGAGAGTGAGACCTATGTACAAAGGGGGGGTCCATGAGATGTGCTGCCCATGTGAGAACCAGCTTAGACTACGCTCCAACATCCAGTGTTGTTTCCCCCCAAGGGAGGTTTTCTTGGTGCTCCTGGAGGAGAGGAAGTCAGTATGTCAGCAGTGTCAGGGAGATGTGTTCTTGGCAGCCGACCCGATTTTATAATCACTCAACAACAGGGAACGTGTCCAAGGCAGTTAGGAGCTCCTAATCTCTTAGTTCTGCCAGCGGTCCGTGCAGCAGGCCTGGTCTGGCAGAGACGCTCGAGTCCCAAAGACACTGCCGGCCCAACAGGGCCAAGGCCAGCCGTCCTGTTAGGAGCCTGCTGGGAATCAGATATGTCTGCCTCAGAGGGCACTCTATCCATGATGTTGAGATTAAAATGGACCACTTTCCCTCTTCAATCATCGTATTTCTTTACCATTCGGTGGGGAAGAAAAGCGACATCAAAGCCGTTCAGAGGAAAAAGCGGAAAGAGCCAGCTGCAGTAATTGCACAGTGGAAAACAAGCACGGTGCGTTAAATGACATCACTTCCTGGTCTCTTAGATACCTAATTGATGCGTGTATTTGAACAAGGTGCTTGTTGCAAAGAGGTACCATAAAGGTAGCCTGCAGAAGACTACATTTGCTATTTGAGATTTACTGCAAATTGTATATGTTTTTCATCACGGCATCTAAAATCTGTAGGTAGAGGAATATCACCTATGCCACACTTTGTGATGCTAGCCCAGGTTCCGCAAATCCTTTATCAACTCTAAGGGCTCTCAGTTCCGTCTAGTGACCGGCTCTCAAGAAGACAGGACAAATGAAGATTATTCATCAGCTACAACAGAGAACTGCAAGCGGTTCTGCCCTGGGCCTGACACACGTTGATTCATTTAAAGATTTATTGTGCGTGTGCTACATTTCTCTATGTCCATTTCAGGCATTGGTGAAGGGAAAGTGGCAGGTAGGTGACTTCGGTGGTGCACACCAGCCATCGCCAGTGTTGCCAGATGGGGAAGTTTCCCGAACAACTAGTCTTTATTAGACTGTGAGCAGGCCAAAACGGGCTTGGTTGGGTTGATAGAACAAATGCGTTTGAGTGGGTTTTGTTGGATTTCTTCTGCTGTGATTGGACAGTAAAGTGTCAATCAAATCAGGCAACCCCGGTCGTCGCTTCGACACACCACCTGTTCTATAAAATGCCGGAGGATCACCAAAACCACCCGGTTACATTATGACCGAACAACAACTAGATAGAACAACATTGGAAGAACATTCACAACGTGAGTTACCGTATACAAATCAGAGAAGGAAACATACATAGAAGCTTACCCGGTAGTAGTCAGTGCTGTAGATATCCCTGGACATTCCAAAGTCACCGATCTTCACCAGCAGGCCGTTACCCACCAGGCAGTTGCGAGTGGCTAAGTCACGGTGAACAAAGTGCTGGGAGGCCAGGTACATCATCCCGGCAGCTATCTGAGTGGCAATGTGCAGCATCTGAGAAAGGCCCAGCTCTCCATTGGTCTGCAGTGGCTGTCCGTCAACCAGGATCATGGCATCAGGACCATGTGCTCTAAACATGGGGAAAGATGTGATGGAAGGAAAGAGGGAGGGAGGGGGGATGGAGTTTAAGAAGACCAATGGGGACATGTTTTAGGGATGACCAATAAGGACTTGAACTCTGAATTTCCTCAAGATATAATCACCATAAAATTCTCATTGCATTCCCAAATTAAGCAATAAAGCACAATGCATTGTGGAATAAAGCCAATACACCACGGCTAACTGGTTGTTCTTAGGCACGACGTAACGCACATACAGCTCTTAGCTCTGGTGCTTTAGCCATATACTAGAAAACCCAGGGGTGCATCACTGCCATCGTAAACCGGTTACTGAGGCGATTTGGCTAATACTATGTTTGTCCTAACTCCGGTACGGCCCAACACAACACAGCTTTCAGCTCATCAGCATTCAAAGGTTTAACCATTCGGTTGAAAACGGATTATAGATCTGAATAGTAAATATTATTGGTATGTTCTTTAGTTGTAATTTATTGGACATTATATGAAGGGTGTTTTACATTCAACCTTTAAATACGACAAGAACATGGAGCGTGTCATTACTGTACGAGCGCCACTGGGTATAAAACCATTAAGATCTTTTCCGTACAAATTAATGCAGAAAATCATGAATGGAAATGCTATTACTGTCGTGCAATTTGCATGTATAAAGCCACCAGCAAGCAGATGTCTGCCCGCTCCGCCTCTGCTATTGAGCACCAATGTTCCCTGCCACCACAGAGCATCCAGAGGTTCAGTAATATCCAATCATAAAGGAGATCAGTCATCTCATTTCCATTCCCAGTCCCCGGTCTACGGCGGCTCTGTCGGCAGTCTGCTGAGACAGGCAGCATTTATTTTTTGGGTGGTTTTCCACTAACAGGCTATCCCTATCTAATCTACAGTAGTGCCTGAGCCAATGGGAAGTCACCGCTAGTACTGGATGGCAGGTCTAGTGGAAAACAACATGAACATTGTATTTCCCCTCCCGTTTCTTGTACGCTACAACATTTCTCTGAGGAAAAGCGATCCATCAATCACACCCTGACGCTTGCGAGAAGACCTGCAGGGTCGTGTATGTACCATGGCAGCAGAGGCAAAGTCATTATGTGGGAATATCCAAGTGAATCTACAATTCCCACATAAAGAGAATATACAATTATATTCACACGTAATTCCCATTATGTGGGAATATACATGTTATTTTATCAGGGAACGGGATCGCATCCCATTATGTTGCTGAACAGAGGGTTTATTGTTTGACGTTAACTCAAATATTGTGCTTCCCTAGCGGAGTGCAGTTAGCATGCCGAAAAGGGACGTGTCTACAATGGACACTTTGATTTTGATAAACAGTGGAAGATGTCCCAATTAAGCGGGTAAACCTCCACTAATTCCCAACACAACTAAAGTCTGCTTGTTATTTGACAGCTTGTGCTACTCACACGCCACACCACAGTCTCTTGTAAAAGTTTGTACGAATTTTACACGTTTTGCTCATCCGACACACGTCCCTGCGTTATTCAGCCGAGTAGACTTGGCAATTCCGAAAACACATCAGAGAAGGCATTTCTCTGTTGGCAGCTTATTATTATTCCTTGGCTGCTGTGCCCTCATGCTCATTTTTGTACGTAGTAACATGTGTGGTGTAATGCCTCCGGTTGACTGTTTACCTAAGGAACTTATTGAGGTCCCCGTGCTTCATGTACTCAAACACCATGATGAGAGGATCTCCATCCACACAGACACCATAGAACTTGACAATGTGCTCATGCTGCAGGTTGGTCAATAGTTCCGCCTCTCTCTGGAAATCTTTTCTCGCTGCAAGGGTGGGGTCCTTCAGCGTCTGAGAAAATACAAGGGTAGGGTCCTTCAGCGTCTGAGAAAATATAAGGGTGTTTAACTGCTTAACAAAATATCAAGCTTAGGCAACAATCACATTATTAGGCCCCACACCCAAAATGAATGCAACAAAAACAGATCAGATAACTGGAAAACAACTTGACTGCTCAACACGCACACACGAACGCGCACATGCGCACACTTCCCATTTCTAGGACAAGACGTCACAAAGACCCGGCAAACTGCAAATCTGCTTTATATGAGCAGAGGATTTTTGTAATTTTCTTCATTATGCGCCCCATGCGGACTGACATTTCATTATATACTGTAGTTGTGATAAGAAGCTGTGTTGCTGTGGCACCGCTGTATTGGCAGAGATTTACACCCTCATTATTGAAGAGCTGATCGTCTGGAAATAAACATCATCCCTGCATTCACACCTATGATATAGTTTGGCATGTACCCTCAATGTTCTGTCACTCTCTGATCTTCCAACTGTAAAAGGTAGGATTTACTTCTTAGTGCGTCTGGGATGACTGCCATGCAATCATTTTTTGGGGCTTCTCCATAAAAAAAACAGTAGTTTGTAGCTGTACTTCAAACGAAAAGTTTTACGACGTTTCCCAGAAAGGCATAAAGATACAGTCTTTCAAATATGTAAAGTAACACATTACACAGAATCAGAACACTCTACAAATATATGTAAGCTGTATTTGATATGAAAAATAATATAACTATGTATGTGTGTGTGTGTGTGTGTGTGCGTGTGTGTGTGTGTGTGTGTGTGTGTGTGTATGAATGTGTAGATAGGCATATACATACCCTATATGTTTATATGCTATGAATAATGTTCCCAGAGTTTTACTAATGCTTTAGTATTTTCAATTCCCTTCGATGACCTTACATCTCTGCACAGAGGGGAATTGGAATGGATGGCAGTGCCCATGGACAGATGGCAAGGCATCCATCCCTATCCTCCGGATGCTTTATGACCCCTATGCTGCTGAGTACTGTGTCCTCAAAGACCACCTGGATATATAGGACAGACTAGAGGAGTACTGTGTCCTCAAAGACCACCAGGATATACAGGACAGACTAGAGGAGTACTGTGTCCTCAAAGACCACCAGGATATATAGGACAGACTAGAGGAGTACTGTGTCCCCAAAGACCACCTGGATATCCAGGACAGACTAGAGGAGTACTGTGTCCTCAAAGACCACCAGGATATACAGGACAGACTAGAGGAGTACTGTGTCCCCAACGACCACCAGGATATACAGGACAGACTAGAGGAGTACTATGTCCTCAAAGACCACCTGGATATCCAGGACAGACTAGAGGAGTACTGTGTCCCCAAAGACCACCAGGATATACAGGACAGACTAGAGGCAGCCAGTAAGGTAGCCCAAAACACATGTTTTAGCGATAACGTTCTACATTTGTTAACATGAGAAATATAGTGTACAGTATGTAGCTACACATTACTTCAGTAGCAGTTACATTGGAATCTTACCTAATGAAATACAACCTAAAACAACAACAAAGACAACAACATACCCACACAGCATTTATATTTGTATATTTTCCATTTCAGTTGGATTCACTCTGGCGACTGGTTGAAAGGAAATTCTTTGAAAGGAAAAAAAGAAATAAAAAGCCAGTACAGTGTAGCTACCATTACTCTTGATCAAGGCGTCCATGGAGTAGAAAATATGGAGACTGGGATCTAACATGATCCAACATCCCTTACAGACAGCCTTATTGCTCCAGCCTGCCTCCAGCTCGGCTCCCGCTCCACATTATCATGGCTAACATCATTCCACGGATGAGCGCGTTGATGAAGAGCGATGGCGACAAGAGGGGAAACAGTGATGAATGTGCCCCTTGTCTCCAACCGGCAAATATTTATTGTCATCACCATCATACGGTGGCCCCTCCTTTGGCAATGGTTGTAGGTACCTTTATATGACCTTTGACCTCTAATATCCTCCATGCTGGCAATTTAGATGTGAAATTTCCATTTTAATCTGGAGAATAAAATCGGAATCATTACGTGCAATTGAATAAATCAAGCGCAACAATTTCTTGCAGTCACTTCCCATTTCTCATTCAAGGAGATTATGACAGTGCGATCCGTTACGTTTCGGCACTGATATTACAGAGTGATGTCATTTGACTAAATATCAGTGTTGAGGAGTGGTGAACTATATCAAACTCTAGTAGCAGTGAGTTACATTTTAAAGTGATTTGATGGTAGTTCAGGTAAATTCTACTCCATGTGGTGTTTTCAGTGGTTAATGATTTTATTTGCCTTGTTCTGGTGTATCTCCCCATTTTATTAACCATGTTCTGGCAAATTTACCCATTTCATTTGTCAGGTTCTTGTGTGTTTCTCCATTTTATTTGCCTTTATATTTTAGGAAAATTGGGAAAGTGGCTTATTCTCATTTGAAACATTGTTTTTGTGTTGAATAGGCTAAATTAAACATTCTGTTAGGATGTGACACCAAAGGGTCTCTTGGCTAACATTGTAATTTGTATCAAACATTATATACACATACTGTATTGCTATATTTTTTATGACATATGGTTGTATCTTTTATTTCTCTAATGTATTGATTTCTGCTGATTTCATGGCCAGGTCTCCCTTGTAATAAAGATTCAAAATGTTTTTTCCCTGGATAAACAAAGGTTCAATAATTTTTATATTAAAGGGACTTGTTCGGGCAATTCGTAGTCCATGACATTTCAGATGTACCTGTACATATTAAAATGTTGCACAAAGTAATTACATTTGTGAACAACCTTTTCAAATTAAATGTGGTTAACTGTAGTTAAGATGGTTTACCAAATATTCTAATGGTAAACTTAGCTGAACTTGGTTCAGTGTGAAGTAATTAGTAGCCTATTAAATGCTTCTACAACACAATCCAAATTTGACTTCTTAACCTACGGCAGATACAACACAATCCAAATAGACCTCCATAACCTAGGACTGATACAACACAATCCAAATAGACCTCCTTAACCTAGGACTGATACAAAACAATCCAAATAGACCTCCTTAACCTAGGACTGATACAACACAATACAAATAGACCACCTTAACCTAGGATTGATACAACACAATCCAAATAGACCTCCTTAACCTAGGACTGATACAACACAATCCAAATAGACCTCCTTAACCTAGGACTGATACAACACAATCCAAATAGACCTCCTTAACCTAGGACTGATACAACACAATCCAAATAGACCTCTTTAACCTAGGACTGATACAACACAATACAAATAGACCTCCTTAACCTAGGACTGATACAACAGAATCCAAATAGACCTCCTTAACCTAGGACTGATACAACACAATACAAATAGACCTTCTTAAACTAGGACTGATATAACAAAATATGAATAGACCTTCTTAACCTTGAAACTGTGAAAATCTATATCCTTGTAACAATGGCTTGTAAATGTGTGAAGAAATATAATAGGTTCACAGGTTGTTTGGAGGCTACCACCTCAATCATGCCCTAACTGCAATCCAGGAGGAGGCCTCTAAATTCACAGTTATTGATCGCTTTAACATTTAACGTTCTCTCTAGCTTAAGGCCTGATAGTGTGTAACAAGGTAGAGAATAGGTTCTTGGTTGAATGACAGACGTACAGTTTTGGTCTTAGGGCTGCAACTATGCCCAATGAGATCTATTTTGGACCTTGAAAGCTATGGAATCACTAATAGGACGTTATGTATATACTATTAGTACGGGATCAGTCAGACCCACTAACAGGACGTGAGGTATATACTATTAGTCAGGGATTAGTCAGACCCACTGACAGGATGTTAGGTACATACTCTTAGTCAGGGATCAGTCAGACCCACTAACAGGACATTAGGTATATACTATTAGTAAGGGATCAGTTAGACCCACTAACAAGACGTTAGGTATATACTATTAGTAAGGGATCAGTCAGACCCACTAATATGACGTTAGGTATATACTATTAGTAAGGGATCAGTTAGACCCACTAACAAGACATTAGGTATATACTATTAGTCAGGGATCAGTCAGGGGTTCAGTCATGTGATTAGTCAGGGAGACTATTAATAAAAGGGAATGGCATTCAGTTACTTGATATGGTTGACGTTGAAAAAACTGTTCTTAATGTTCAATTGATGCGGAAGTAGAAATTCTGATCATTAACATCCTCTAAATGTGGGTCTGTTTTTCTAGGCCGTGTTTGTCTAAAGTGAGGAGGGCAATGCAGTAAACGGTAGGGACAACGGTAAATCCAGTTCCATTGACTGGTTACAATTCATGGTAAAGACACAATTACTGGGGGGAGGGGGGGTTCAGAGGGAATGAGAACTCACACTGTGGTTGCCCCCCAGTCCATAGCCCCATCTGAAAACGAATTTAGTGCGTGTGTGTGTGTGTGTGTGTGTGTGTTTGTGTGTGTGAGCAGTGTGTAGCAAACACAGATGGTTAATGTCCACCGACTATAAATTTACCATCCAGTTTTTAATACAGTCAATGACACTTGGCCTGTTATTTGATATGCACCATCGAGATCAATAGCAGCAGTGAATACATAACACCCTTTTAGCAGAAAGTGACAGAAGAATTCTGCAACATAATGTTCTGGTACAGAAGTCTATAATGTCTTGTGCAGCTTGTTATACGTGTCTAATATTGTGTTCGGTGAACCCGCTACCAACATGGTTTCGTGGTGGCCTCAGTGATCATTAGCATGATTATCGACCAACGGTAATGCAAAAAAATCCTATTTTTATTGATCCACATCTCCAAATTGTTCCAGTGGAGGCAGCTGTCCATGGCAGGGGCAGTGTCCCCAAGAGTCATTCAGTGATCAAGTTAATACAGGTCAGAAAGCGAGAGCTGAAGCGCTGAACACCACGAGGGTCCGCTGTAACTTGAGAGGTGGGTAGCCCTGTATGATGGAGAGATCATCTGTTACCTTGACAGCCACCAGCATCTTGTCCTTTGTGGGGCTGAGGTTATAGCACTCTGCCAGGAAGACCTTCCCAAACGCCCCTTCGCCAAGCTCCCGCTTCAGAATGATGTCCCGGCGCTTTATGTGCTGAACGTCTATACGCGTAGTGAGAGAGACAAAGAGAGACAGATTGAGACCGAGAGAAAGCGAGAAGAAAGGGAGAGAGAGAAACAGTGGGAGATGAATATAGAGACAGAGAAAAAGAGAGAGAGAGCGAAGAGAGAAAGAGACAGAGCGAGAGATTGAGATAGAAAGACAATGAGAGACAGAGAGACACATACAAAGAGAGAGATAAGGGTCAAAGTGGTCAGCAGTGCCAGGAGCCACAAACCATTAGTGTTCTGACACAATGAATCAGGGGCAGGTGTTATGGGATGGTTCACTGATGGGACTGATAAGTCTAAAATCCTGCTGTGCTGCCTCAGTGGATCTAATAATGTGGTTGGATTAACTGTCAAAAGACATACAGGACACGGTCATACAAGATACAGTTATGGAGGATACAGACATACAGGACACGTTCATACAAGATACAGTTATGGAGGATACAGACATACAGGACACGGTCATACAAGATACAGTTATGGAGGATACAGACATACAGGACAGTCATACAAGATACATTTATGGAGGACACAGACATACAGGACACGGTCATACGAGATACAGTTATGGAGGATACAGACATACAGGACACGGTCATACAAGATACAGTTATGGAGGATACAGACATACAGGACACGGTCATACAAGATACAGTTATGGAGGATACACACATACAGGACAGTCATACAAGATACAGTTATGGAGGATACAGACATACAGGACATGGTCATACAAGATACAGTTATGGAGGATAAAGACATACAGGACACGGTCATACAAGATACAGTTATGGAGGATACAGACATACAGGACAGTCATACAAGATACAGTTATGGAGGATACAGACATACAGGACACGGTCATACAAGATACAGTTATGGAGGATACAGACATACAGGACACGATCATACAAGATACAGTTATGGAGGATACAGACATACAGGACAGTCATACAAGATACAGTTATGGAGGATACAGACATACAGGACACGATCATACAAGATACATACAGTCTAAATAATAGAGACAAACAGGATACAGTCATACAACCTATTAGAATTAGAGTTAGAAGAGATCTGAAGGTAAACAAGTTATTTTCTTACATAGAGCAACGTGTTCTAAAATTACAATTTGCTCTGTAATGACAGAGCATCTAAAAAGCTGCACGGCATAGCAATGGCAGTTCCCAACCAGTGGAAAACGAGGCTCAAAAGTAAAATTGACCCTTTCCCCTTCCAAAAATAGAATAAAGTGATCATAATAATCCAATGAAACCTGGGAAATGTCAGCAGCCTGTACACTGTGGTGGAACCATGATGAAATCACTGAGTGTGCAGCCAGCATTAGTCCTTAATCTCAGTACATTCCACCTGTTCTGAGTGGCTGAGAGCCGTGTGCTATGGGAGAGTCTTCCATATGGCAAGTCACAGCAGCAGCTGGTATTTATTCAAAACAGGAGTTCTGGATGAGCTGCAGTCCAACACCAATACTGACTAGTGTCCAAGGCCCGGCCCAGCCCGGCCCAGCAACAGATCCTCTCTGGAGGACTGGGGCAGAGCAGGGAGATAGACAAATACTGAGGGCCTTTCCACAATGAACTAGCAGAAAAGCAGTAGCTACGACGAAATGAGCACCAAGGCGATAGACAATGAATAATACCACGAGAGCACCGTATATATCTGCTCAATTTGCAGCCACAGTTCAACTGAAGAACAAAACGGGTTTGATTACAGTGTGCTGTTCGCTCCGGACTGTGAAGTGTGTGCAAACACACAGTATCGCTGTACTAATTGCAGTCCTTTGATTATTTAATAAAGACAGGGAAAATGTTTTTAATAGTTTTTGTTCCCTAATTTATTTCATTTTTGATCCCTTCTCACTTTCCGGGACGTACAACGGGGGTTATCAGGTGGCTGTGCAGAAACGTGTGCAGACTATCCACAGAATAGCAATTAAAGAAAGCTCTGGCTAATTGTGTCATTACCACAACGGTCCGGGTACTTTGACCTCCCTGTTTACGTGGATGAGGGCACCCATTCAAGGAGGTTAACCTCATCCGGCCCTCATCTGTCTCTGCCCAGAAGCACACAGCTGGGACAGAACAGGACACAGATTTCATCCTAATTAGACCGCTTTACTTTGGCAGCACAGATGTTGAATCCACAGCACAATAACTGAGAATAGAAGGCCAAACCTGAGCTGATATGGATTTAAATGTTCTTCAATTGTTTAAAATTTGAAGCAGTTACCATAGCAATTTTTTCTCTCTCTGTCTCCCTCTATGGTTGACCATAATGGCTAAGTTTAGCACAACATTTACTTCAAATTTAGCTATTTTGGGTTGCGACATTTCATCAAAAGGGACTTTTCATGACTCTAAATTCAAAACAATCCGTACAACAAATTTACAGAGGTTTTCTACTTGTACAGATTTAGCTGCTGCTTTTGACGGCATGCAGATCCAAGCATTCACTGGATTAAACAGATCATTTGCCAATGCCTTAAGATGAGAAATAAAAGAGGAAATCTGTCGGAGCAAACAACGGAATAATCAAAGCAATCTCTTTGTGTTGCCCGAGCCGGTTCTCAGATGTTCATCTTGTATTATTCATTATTGAAGTCAGTAGAGCTGTAACCAGATTGGGTTTGGCTGCCTTTTAACGGCTACTTGAACACACCTCCACAGCACATTATGCTCCTAGCAAGATCTTTACTTCTCTCTCTCTCAAAACGTTCCCAGTGACACAACTCATATTATATTGCTCTCGCGTGAATATACTATTATCTTTTCTATCCTAACAGTTTTATCGCTCAATCCCAACCTGTTGGCTACTTCACATTCATCGAGACACGGACTGAAATAGCGACATCGCAGCACACGAGAAAGCCGTTTGAGGCTTTCTGAACATACCCATGCCATTAGTCGTACTTAAAAAATTGAATTTTTATCGATTCGGATAATTCACAGGGAGATAAAACCAAAGGTAAAACCCTGATAGCCTAGTCTGTAGTTAATTGGAAATGTATATTTCTACCCTCAGTGGGCTGGACTGTATCAAGCACATATGCACAACATGTGTAAAACAGGTGCCCTGAAGTTATCGCCTGTAAGGGGAAGGGGGGAGCGCTCGCTTCTTGCCAGCGAGGTTAATGTCTGCCTCTGTGCATTGGTGTAATGAAAACAGCTTGGGAACGCGAAGGGAGGGTCCAGGCAGCGTGTGTTCCGTTGGTGGGGCAGATGGCAGATGGTGCCCCAAAACGAGTGTTCGAGGGGATCCCGGAAAGTACTGGCCGGTCTGCAGCATCCCTCTAGCAGACTGTTACACGGCACTGACACAAGACACCGCACTACATACAGAGGATGTTCCCCTCCTCCTTACACCTGCCCCTCCCACCTCGCGTCCTGCCCTCATGACTCCCACACAACTCTCACAAACGAATAAACAAAATGCAAACGAGGGCCGGGACGTAAAAGGGTTCTATCTCCCAATCTCTCCACGCGAGTCGTCCACTAGGCTCTCATCCGAATCCCGGTGTCATCTGACGCGGCCGCCTCGCCTCATCTTTATTTTATTTCATTTCTCTAATGCAGAGGAGCAAAATGAATCTCTATCAGCACATTTCCTCCCTGGGCTCTGCCAGACACTGGCTGATACATAATGGAAAGCACGCTTCTCTTTCAGAGCGTAGTTCTCCAGGTGCTCCAGCTGAGGGGATGTTGAAGAACACTACAGCTAACGCGGATGCAGAACCTCAAGTAGGTGCACAATCAGAAACACAACAAAAATAAAACCCTCGACAAGTTAGAGGTTTTCCATTCGGTTCCACTCGTTTCTTTCCGACCCTTTAAGCACAGACATTTCTCGTCACAGAGTAATGTGTTCCCATTCCCTTTCTCCACAGACCAAAGGCACGAGCATTGTACAAAATCCACTGTAGTTGCACAGAACCCGTCCTTCCTCCTACACCCAACTCTGCGGTAAACCATGATGTACAACCGGACATAGGGAAGAGATGGCCAGTTTACATCCAGCATGTGAGTTCAACGGAGGGAAGAGATGGCCAGTTTACATCCAGCATGTGAGTTCAACGGATGTCGGCGCTGACAGGCAGAGAGACAGACACGTCGAGACAGGAAATCGTACTCGGGTGATGCAGGGAACGCGTCTTGTGTCAGAATGTCTTGAAGAGAAACAAAAGACAGGGTGTCATGTAAAAGCCTATTCACTGCCGATGAAACCTGAACGTTGAACAGCACTGTAAGTAAACATGACAATAACATGAATAATTGATTAGCTTTAAAGTGTGAGCAGCGGTGGGTGACAAAGAAGTCTCATTGTGAATGGAGAGGCTTGTGAGGCAGAGCAGACGAACAGCAGGCCTCAATTCAGGGCATCACAACCATCCAAGCCTGGTTGGACGACTTTACTTTCGAAGCCATGTACGTACGGAACATATGGAGCATCTGGAGGTAGTGCCAACCCTCTCAGCAAGTCACGTCACCAAACAAAACATGCCACGAGGAAGCCAAGGCCAGAGAGAGATCCAGACGGGAAAATCATCAATAACTCATGTGGTTCTAGTCGCCTTATAAATCAGCTATTCAATATTCAAGAGAAACCTTAGAACAGTGAACTGGGGGTTACCGACATATAGACCATGAAAAACAGCATATTTTCCAAGGGCTTTATGACACATTGGTGCTTTCAATGCCCTCGCTGCTCTTTAGAGAGCAGCTCCTACTTTGTGTCTGAACAGGGTAAATGGAAAGGATCCTTAAAAGCCAAAATGCATTCAAATGTGTTCTTAGTAGTAGGAGGGATGACTAATATTGCTACTCAAACTCTCTGGAATAATGACAGCAGCACTCAGAGCAATACTCAACACCCACTTGAGCAAAAAAAATAATCTTAAACTCTAATTTATATTTGGAACATTTATGGAGAATACAGCTCAATAAGTTATATTAATTTAACAAATCTGTCTAAGAACATGCTCCTCCTGTTTGTTCGATTAATCAAAGCAGTCTCTGTGGTCTGTCAAAATGTGAAGCATTTGTAGTTTATCTCAAATTTATTGGCAAATGAAATGCCGAAACCCACCCACGAGTCTAGCCTGTTATGGAACAGTGATTGAGACACTATCACGGTTGTCTACATTGTATCCTGCAGCAGACAGTGCATCTAGAAATGGCAGTGGCAGCACAGCAGGAGGCGGAGCGCGAAGCAAGGTTAGAGTCTGCCATGTGATGACCGTTACGCCACCGGGATGCAATTAGAATGCTTTTAATGAGTCGGGAGACTCAAATTTGCATACATATAGCCATGTTAACTATTCCTTTCATTGAAGAAATTAACGGACGGAGAAAAAAGCAACGGCTTAAGCAAGTCACACATATCCAGCAAACGGTTAGCTTTTTGACTTGTTGATGATTTTTACAATATATTCAGTGATGTTGGCTTTGTACAAATTAACAGATTATACTTCATTGTCTTTTCTTCTTTCCTTCCGAAATGCTCTCTTTTCTAACAAGCGCATGGTTCCAGATAAACCTAACCTCCTAGTTAAAATGCAGGACGATAAGTAGGGCATATTGTAGACGATGGAGCTCACCGGATGTTGTTTGGGTCAAAATCCACAGATGAAGACATAGATGGATGAGGGAAAAGGTCTTGATACATGGCTACAGGTGATGAAGCAGGGTTTCTGCCAATATCTGAAATTAATTGCATCTGGACAAAATTCATCTCTTGCTCATGATCTTTGAGTGAAGGACAGCCATTAGTCAACTTGCGCTGTATGAGGAGAGAATGGGGGATTGTGTTTGGTCTGTTGTGGTGGGGCAGCGAGAATACAGAGCACAGCATTTCACATGTGATTGGTTATAAAGGCAGGTAATAACAGCTTGCAACAGAAAATGACCTTTCTAACAAAAATGTAGGGAGTGAATGTAGTGAGTGAATGTAGGGAGTGAATGTAGGGAGTGCATGTAGGGAGTGCATGTAGGGAGTGCATGTCATGCCAGTAAATTTTTCTTCGAAATCTTAGAAAATATTGACATTCCTTGCAACACAGCAAAGAAAAGCTCTTTATGTGATTACTTTGTGAATAAATCAGATTAGACAACAATTCTTCACTTGCCGTATTTGCAATAATCTGTGAATGCATTCAGATTAACTCATAACAGATGAAGCTGTCAGATATGTTTCAGGAAAACACCAGACAGAGAGAAAAGGAATTGCTGTCTATAGAGTTAAGGTATATGTCAGAGGTGGATCCGAATCAGCCTGTCAGGGGACCTCTTCCTTGTCACGCCACTAATAAGGAATCATTTCCCACAGTCTTTGGATCTGCAGGTGATGGGACAGAATAGTTCCGTCCACAAGGTGTTCTCCTATTATCAGTCCTCCCTCTCAATGCAGTTAACCTGGCTGTGCTGCAGACCACTAACTAGCCACAGTAGACAGAGTGAACATTTTGACAGGGGGTACAGGATCTGACCACAGAGACACTCATTATTTCACGTAAATAGACATTAAAGTCATATGTCTCTCTGGTGAGACAGCTTGACATCAGCACATTCTAGAAACTTTATTTTTGCTTTAAATCTGCCTATATAAGGCATTCGTCTACTGCACAGAATTCTTCTTTTGTGCTTTTTATTGATTATTTGTAATTATCCAGGCTATCTGAACAACATAAATACATACTTCAGACTCCGTAGTCTCCAACTACAACAACCCCCAGTTTATTGATCTGAAGGTAAGCTGAGTACCATTAGCAATGGGTATCATTGATAATGATATCTCATTGCTGTGTACTGCCAAAACAAACAGGAAAATCTAATTCTCAAAGTTCCCCCCAGGAATGTTTAGGACTGGCAATGTTATGTTTTTCAATTAATTTTGCACAATTGCAGCAACAGGCAATTTTCTAATATATTCGTCATTTAAAATATATTTTGGGGATAACAACATAGGTTCTAAAACTCAATGTACAATTACTAAATGCTCAGTTGTAACTCAATCTGTGTGTTATTCCAAATTAATAAGCTATTCCAGCAAGGCGAGTGTATGACTACATTTTTACTATTATTCATACATCTACATTATACCATATAAATTGTGCACATCGTCTGAATAAAGCCTAAAGCTGACAGCCATGTACATGTCTGACATTGGTTGAAGCCATTGGATTTAATGTTGCAGTGGGAGAAAACAGAAATATCAATGGTGATAAGCACACAAGGTGACTTCCATGATGGATCTGATTGTTCGTCAGCTGCGGCATTAGACTGGCTGAGGGCATTCTGTGATTTATGTTTCTATAAAGACATGTGGAAAACCGCCCTTGTGAAATGACTGAGTGCTATCTGTGTTCTCCATGCTCTCTGAGCTTGGGGCAGACAGAGAAAATGACTACAGCACTCTGGGGGCCATGGATATCTACTAGAGCTCGCTCTTGCTGTAAATAAGTTTTAAAAAGACCTGGAGTGAGATGGTGAGGGCTGATGTTGTCTCTGCTGAGAGAAAAGTTAGCCTCTGTTTGAAGGCATCTTTAATAAACAGGGAGCCTAAGTGAGACTAGTATTTGTATTATACAGAATATATCCATAATCACAAACAGAAGAATATATTACTATAACACAAACTGAAAGCATGCATCTGAAAATACGAACGTATTGTACTATGACTGTTTAAAGAACATTATACTCACTTGCATTAAAGAGGATGATATGTATTGCATTTAAAAAAAATAGGTACTAGAGTTTATTAAAGACTCAAAAAGTAATTTCCCAGTAAATTTTAACGGCACTGTGGACAACAGCAGTCAATAGTGTGTAAATTCTCATTGCTTTCTATTCCTCTGATCTCTTGGAGGCAAAGAAAGCTATTGTTCAGTGCCATTTGAAGGAAAATCAAAGAAAATAAAGACGGTCTAGGTTTTCACTGCTGTACTGGTGGAATAAATCTCATTGCAAAATAAATGTCTATAAGGTCAGCTTTAGCTCAGTGCTCAGCGTTTCTCAGAGCTTCTGGCAAGGGATGTTGGATCTCTAATATTCTACAGACAAGGCCGTGATGTGTAGATACAGTTCTGGAAAAAATTAAGAGACCGCTCCAAATCTTTCTTAAATCAGCATCTCTACATGCATGGCCATTCCATTCAGGTCTCTGTTCAATTCCAACACAGGCACACATAATTTTACTTAATGATGTACTGATTAGGTGATTACCTGAACCAAATCTAATTTAACAAGGAAAAGAATAAAAATCACTGCTGTGGTCATCACTATCTTCTTGCAATAGGACCAGCTGGATGGCAAAAACAGTGCAAGTAGTACCTCAAAGGTAACTTGAATAAGAAAATACCTATTCAGCATGACAAAGGTTTCAAAAGAAAATCTGTGAGTGAGTAAAAGAAGGGTTCAATTCTAGCTTTACTGGCACAGGAACACAATAAATGTCACGTTGCTTCCATCCTGAAAATTTCAAAGAACAAGGTCAAGCAACAGAAATTGGGGACAACAAAGCTACAGACTGGCAGAGGGCGAAAACGACGGTCCGCTGACCGAGATGACCATCAACTCATTCCAATGTCACCCAACAACCGTAGGATGACATCAAGTGACCTACAAAAAGAATGGCAAACAGCAGCTGGGGTGAAGTGCACGGCGAGGACAGTTTGAAAAAAGGGCAAAGTTGTGCAAAGCTAGAAAAAAGCCACTCATCAATGAAAAGCAAAGAGCCAGGCTGAAGTTTGTCAAATACCATAACGATTGGACTGTAGAGAAATGGAGTAAGGTCATCTTCTCCGACAAGTCAAATTTTCAGCTTTGCCCAACGCCTGGTCGTCTAATGGTTAGACGGAGACCTGGAGAGGCCTACAAGCCACAGTGTCTCATACCCACTATAAAATTTGGTTGAGGGTCGGTGAAGATCCGGAAATGCTTTAGCACAGCTGGAATAGGGCAGATTTGACTTTGTGAAGGATGCATGAATAAAGCTAAGTACAAGGTTATCCTGGAAGAACACCTACTTCCTTCTGCTATGACAATGTTCCCCAAATCAATGCTCCATGCAACACAGCTAGGTCAATCAAGATGTGGATCTAGGACCACCAGTCATAGCCAGCCCAATC
Organism: Esox niger; assembly: GCA_016801105.1. Taxonomy (NCBI): domain Eukaryota; kingdom Metazoa; phylum Chordata; class Actinopteri; order Esociformes; family Esocidae; genus Esox; species Esox niger. The sequence goes on along the minus strand of JACXGJ010006427.1, from coordinate 10,977 downwards.
TCCAGACCTGAACCCCATTGAAAACCTCTGGAATTTGATCAAGAGGAAGATGGATGGTCACAAGCCATCAAACAAAGCCAAGCTACTTGAATTTTTGTGCCAAGAGTGGCATAAAGTCACCCAACAGCAATGTGACAGATTGGTGGAGAGCATGCCAAGACGCATGAAAGCTGTGATAAAAAATCTGGGTTATTCCACCAAACATTGATTTCTAAACTCCCCCTAAGTAAAAACATTAGTACTTTATAAAACTGTATATGAAATAGTTATTTTGACCAAATGCTATTTTCTACAAATACTCTAAATTACAATAATTTTATTTGGAATTATGTTGTCAGTAGTTTACAGATTAAAACAAAAATGTTTCAGTAAAACCAGAGAAACAGATACTCTCGCAGTGATCTCTTAATTTTTGTCGGACCGTGTAAGCGGACTGACTGACTGACTGAGTACCCCTTGTTAAATAACGTAGTGGTTAGAGAAGCGGACCTGCAAACTATAGGTCCCACCTTCGGATCTCCTCACAGGCAGAAGGGAATTACACATTATGTATTATTCTGTATAGACGAGAACTTCAATGGCTAAAACAGGACAGACAAACATATTTGCTGGCTACGACATACAGTAGTTATGTTATAGAAAGCCTTAACTAAAACTGTACACGGTTATATTGCGACTGTTTCTGGCATGAAAGCTAATCTTCAGTCTCGCTAGATATTGTTCAATTCTTATGATTATTCCTTGGAAATTTGTAGATATTAGTAACCCTATTACTGGCTACAATGCTTTTGCAGTGGCAAAAGCCATACAGTTCATAGATGCTATGGTGGAGGTAAACTCAATAAGAAACGTTTGTCAGATTAACACAATACTCAATGGTGTTTAGTGACTGTTGAAACATGTAAAGCCGTGGCGTAGTGGTTAAAGACAATGCTGCTCATGTGGAAGACCTAAGCTGGAATCTATTGAAACCAACAACAATTATACATTTTATTTTTGGGCCGCAATGAAACTGTTTAAAGTTGTATGGTCGGTTGAATTAGGCTTGCCTGGCTTCTTGTTTCCAGAGCTGTATACTAACCAGTAATTATTAGACTGAGATTCTGTGTTTGTGGATGTTGGTAGTTATTTGTAGATGTGGTATTTTTATGTTGTTTTGGGAAATTTGTGATATTTTATGGTATGTTTCTGGAATTGTTGTGGTTGGTTGTGTACTTTAGTGGTATATTAAGGTGTGTTATTGTCTTTTGTGATCGCTTGTGGCACTTTCAGTTTTTTGTGGTATTTCGGTGTCATCAGTAGTTATTTTAGGCATTGTTTATAGAGATTGTTATATGCAGTTTAGGATATGGAGTTGCAATATTTTCTGGTACTTGTGCCTGTTTGTGGTTTATTGTTAGGACCTGGTCTCCCTTCCAAATCCTGTTAGGCCCCATAGTCTGAATCATATAGTTGAGGTATGTGTGTTTGTATGTGTGACTCCAGAGGCGGGTGTGTGATCTGTAGTCCACTCATTACATTAAACACAGCCCCGCTGGTTCTGATGAGAACCGCGGCTGCAGAGTTCCAGCTCCTCATCTTTCTCCAGAGCGTACGAATTCACATCACTGCTGCTTGTCCCCTGTCTGACATGACAAATCCTGCTGCTTTACAAGCCATTTATGATGTGCTTTTCTATAACCTCCAGGCACTTCTGGATTGTATATCAGATGGAACAGCGGATATTGGCTTGGTTTTCCTCCGTGGGCCTCTTTTATTTCTCTGTTTTCATCAAGGTGCACAGACGTGTGAACAATTAATGTCATGGATATCCGGGCCTTAGCCAAATGTAATATTGACCAAATTCCAGGTGTGATAAAATATTTCCATGCTAAGTCATTATAAACATAGCCCGCTGCTGAGTAATATCACATGTGCCGTAGCCTAACTGTGGTGGAATGGGTGGTAATAGTGGGATATAAAAAATGCTCTACTATTACATGGCTGGCTAATGCTAAATGGGCCATGCATAACATAACACTGGGAGCACCTGGAGACAAATGAAAGCCTCAGCAACACATTCCTATTAAACCCAGATATTTCAAAACAAACTTTTTTTTTAGATGATGGAAAAATCTACGATAATTCAACACATTCTTCACATGGAAGTATTTATTCACAAGCTGAAGTAAGGGTTATAGCCTAGTCTATAATCAATATATAAATATGAACTCATTAGGAAACAAGTGAACTGAAAACAGATCTGAGAGCAGGAAAAGTCAATGTGAGGGAATGTTATGTAATGTAAGTAATGTAATCAGCTGCTGTGAATTCTTCAAGGGATATCACAATCCAGAGTGCATCACAGGGGCTTCAACGTCAAAGGAATTCAATGGAAGCAACATTTCAGAGTAAACAAATACAAGTATTTTGAGATAAATGGGGATAAGAGCCGCTTGGATACACTGAAAATGGAGAACAATGAGCGGATCTGGCTGACGCTGTAGTCCGCCGTTAGATCCAGGTTCCTGGAACTCATGAGACCATGATTCATCAGAAGGCACCTTTATAGGCAGATATACGTATTAAGCCGATTTGACACAGCTCACTCACTTTCTGGAAATATTCCTACAGAAGAGAATCGGTAGAAATGGATATACAGCCAATACAGTGTGTGCACTGAGATAGGAAATAAGACATAAACATACAGTATCTGTGCAAAGGCTGTAAATCTTATTCTGAATCCTAATTATGACTGAGGTCATACAGAGGGCAGAACGCTACAAGAGGAGACATTAAACACCGCGGCGAAGCAGGATATACAGAACCATCCAATTCCAAAGACTGAAACATTCCCAGATCGAGGCACGCAACAAGAAGCATGCGATTTAGGAGCGATTTCATCCACGCCAATCGTATGGAAAAATGGAAGGGAAAAACGGAACACAAACGATCCCGTCCACACGACGGTCAACACTGTGTACTCACAAGTGGCCGGCTTGTTGCAGTTGTGCCCGTGTCTGAAGTACTGCGGGTTCTCAATGACCGGGATACGGGTCATGCCGATGACCACGGCGTCCGGCCCGGCGTCCAGGGTACACGGGGTGATGATACCGTGGTTGACGTGGTGCAGAGGGCTGGCAGAGTCCTCCTCGCCACTGATCACTGCCACCGGTCCTACATAGAAGACAACATGGTTACTGTCCAGTGGGTACGAATGTCCAAAATCCTGATGGGGGAGGGAGGGAGTGAAGGGGAACATGGGAGCAGAGAGGGAAAACCCGCAGACACGTAGAGGTCTGTCACCGTACCAGAGAGCGCCATTACCCCATTGCGGCAGTTTAATCAAAATTGAATGCAGAACAGGAAGATAAATAAATGAGCTTTCCCATTTATAATTTATTAATATGTCTGAAAGCAATAGTCAGACAGACACATTTGTCAGTATACAAATTATCTCAGTACGCCTCATTTCGGCTGCCCTCAGAATGCTTTAAGCAATCTAAACAAGCATTAAATGGCTTAGCCTAAGTATGAACCCAACAGTCTTTGCTACAATGGCCCAGGGCCTCTATTATCCATCAAATTCCAACCCCAGCCCTCACATTGCTCAATGTTCCATTCATCTCACAACGCTACAACTCCCATGCTCGTTCAAAATGCTCTTTGCTCCTCATCTGACAGAGCCGTGAGAAAACGGAAACAGGCAATAAACGGCGGTGTACATTTCAAAGCTTTGTTTTGGGAATGTCAGATAAGTCAACAGTCTGTCCCTATTAGGCAATGCACTGTGTCAGTGGGAGGCAAACGCAAGCCCTATTTAAAGACTACAGCACAAAAGCGTTAAGTGCTAGCTAACGCACGCAACGTACCGGTTTGACAAGCGATCGAGGAAGACGGATGGGATTCACCCCTCAGACTCCTCTGTAAAAAAGGTCAAGTGTTCAGACATGGGAAGGAGGGTCAAAGGTCAACTGACAGACTTTTATAGACGCACTGCCTACTTAAAGCACCTTTCGCACAAAGGTCACATCCGTATTGACTCACCGGCACATCTGCAGTGCCTCTGACGCGGCCCCAGTGGGGAGAGCGTTTCACTCCACCACGCCCGTTGTAGTAACGCCAATCTCCGCACATCCAATCAACAGTGAGTGTTTTGGATGAGCGAAATAGGACAGCTCTCAGCAACCGGTAACAGTGAACAGTGAATTTGAGATTTAACCTTACAAATGCATAATGCCGTTTGAATGGCTTTCAGCCTTAGGGAAATACTACAAGAAACCTATCCTCTCCAGAAATGTTAAAGAAAAAACATTGAAATCAGTATGAATGTGATTTAAAGACCTTTCAGTGTTTCCGAGAGGTATAGCCATTCAGCTCATCTCTCAGCAGCCTCAGCAGCCATAAATGTCAGAGCAGAGAGTGAAAATAACAACAAACTAACTCTATCATGCAGCTGCGCAAAGTTCTGCAGGAAAATGAGAATAATGGCAGTAATAATTTTGGTTATCAACATACACTGTAGATGTTTTCCATCTCCAGTCTCAATGAAACATCCATCATAGTTTGTTTTCAATTTAAGACAAGGACACAGGGACTATTTATTGCAGTCAATTTTCACAGCAACTTCCACCATAACTTGCAACTGATCTAATCAGCAATACACAATCAACAGACTGGGTACAATCAATCTCAGATAACTAAATATCTTCCACAGCGGGCCCTTTTTGACAATGCCCAGAGAGGTTCAGCAATCGGCAACAGCAACGTCATTAATAGACGGATAGTGAAATGAATCAAACAGTGCTCAGGATTTGAGGCGCTAAGAGAGGGATGTCATGCTAGAACACTGTGAATCAGCTCAGCGGTGCCCTGTGGAGAGGGGTGGATCTCTCTCTCCCTCTCCAAGTTGTCGACTGAAGCAAAGCCCCTCTGTGCAGCTCAAACAAATGTGATTACGGTGGAAGCCTCCCATGGCGTCCGCCGCGCACAAGCCTGTGGTAACACTCAGCTGAACCGCTACTGGATTGGCTCCTGTTCACCCCGCGTTTTGAGTAGTGACTCAGGAAGCGGAAGGAAGGAAACAGAGCGATTCAAAATTACAATCTCAAATGGAAGCCCAAGCTGAACCCTTTCAATTGCTTTGTCGACTTGCCGTACTGTTACGCAGTCAAACAGAAAACTGCGGGAGGAATCGGCGTACTAACAGAACCCATAAATGCTTACGCTCCAACCACCCTCTCTTGCGCGCATTCGCTCTTTAGCGATAATAGCTCATTAACTGAACGCAGCAGTGGTGTGATAGGACTGTTCAACACTGACTTGATACTGGCAGTGGTGCTGCATTGCTGTAGATACATTGCAGTACGTAAGGCTGTAGGTACCCTAGTGCCTTAGCTCGTGTGTCTTTCTTAACCACTGTTGGGTTCTATGGCGTTCTAATTATCTGCATGACTGACTAACACCAGCAGGGCCCTGACAGGATAACAAGTCCACATAACTCTGCCTAACAAAGGTTCTGTCAATCAGGCCAAACCAACAGCGGAGCAGAAATCAATGCTATCAGTGTGGCGAGCCTCTCTCTAGAGTCACTGTGATATATGAGCATAATAAAGTCCAACTGGGACAGGACGAGGTCTTGTGTGACGGACAGAACGCCGGGCCAATCAGGAGCAGACACACCAATGGCAGGAACCTTAATCACTGTAATCAGAAGAGCAATGTGTGTTTCGATTAGACCATTATCGACACCTACAGTACTTTAAGATCTAATGGGCCACGTTCTGTGGCACTGGCAGCCCGGTCAGTTCAGGAAACAGTGGTGAGTTGTGATGATGGAATGGTTGGAAGGAAAAATATGCACACACTGTATATTAGATTAAATTTCATTAAATGATCAACGCATAATTCATTTTCAAGATTATTAATGGTAAATTCATATTAAATGAACTTCCAGAGTATTCAAAAAAAATTAATTACTTTTGGCCTTTAGGACTAAAGGCTATGGTCTATGTCCTTCTGACTGCCAAATGACCACTTCTGCTAATTAGGTCATTTAAGATGCTTTTCCCATTCCTTTTTACCCCCTGTCTGGGGTCATATGCCATAACTCAGGCCAGGATTACCAAAAGAATCAACGTAAATGCTAAGAGGAGTCTTTACCTTGCCTGCATACCTACTCCATCAGGACCACCTGGTCGCAGAAATGACCAAACATTCTGTTTGATCCCAGCATCAACCGGTTCCGTCTGGCAGGTCCCAGTAACTGATAATTTGGGCCAGAGCCAGAACGGATGTCGGTGAAGCAACATTTAGGTAATGCATTATTGGCTGTGATACTCTGATTGCGTATCTTGATGACACACTTGTACAGCACTGCTCATCTCTACGTCACGTAAAATGGCCTCAGATAACGTATTTCTTTGTTGTCAGGCAAGTCTTTACGAGGGTTCTTTATTTCTTTATTATGAATGTTGCACTCAACAGATTTTCAACATGGCCAAACCTAAAGTTAGCTAATTATAGCAGCGATGACACTATCCACTACTTCCTATGCACCTTTACATCTTTCTCCAGACTGTTATATCAAACATATCTCATATTACGTTTACATAAGTGACAGCATGTTGGATCACTTCTTTTAATAAAAATACAAAAACAAGACTATACACAGACAATTAAAAATGACATACATTATTCAGACCCTTTATTTTGCTTTCTTTTAGCAGCCAACGTCAATAAAAGCGCTCGAGTCAATTTCTTTAAGTGGCTGAACGGGGGGATGAATTGTGACCCCTCATGATGAATTCATACTAAGGCAATACATTGCCCCATCTCTCCTGGTCTTAGTCATCCCTCTCTTCTGTCTCCTTCGCAGATGCTGTGGAGATCAGTGGATTGTACAGAATATAAAATTTCTACACTCCTGGCATGTAATAGGACTAAAGAAGGTTAAGCGCAAATCTATGCACAGTTATGCTAGCGATTTTCAAGTGTACAGTTAGCATAGGAAGGGCCAGGACTGAATACCTAATGTTGATAGGATATTACACAAGGAAGTACTAATAAAAGGGCCATAATACTGTCAGCACAGCTTCATAGGCTTTTACGAAAATCACCTGATGGAAAGGGTTGTATCAACTTAATGCCAGTGTGTTACGTCACTGTGAATAGCTTCTTCCCAGCGATCTAAACTTCAAATATTCCCAATGTTATGCATTTTCAATTGAAAGGAAGGTATTTTAGCTGTCCACAATGTACTTTCAGTCCATCCTCAAGCCAGAACATTACATAAAGCACTTTAAAAAATGGATTTAAAAAATGAATACTTTCTTCTATAACATCCACCCCGCTTCAAGGCCAATCCTATTTGTTGCCAAAAAGGAAACATCATTTTTAAACTCTTTCTTCTTATTCAACTGAAGAACAAAGCCAATTTAATAAGATACTGGAGATGGAGGGCAGAGAGCCAAGTATTTGCTGGCAAGAGATGGACTGGAGGAGGGGAAGGAAGAGAAGGATGGGGAGGGGGCGGAGGGCCTCAGGGCCGGGGGCAGGAAGTGGCAAATAAACGATGGGCTGCTGGGACTGTCAACTCAGGGACATTTCCCCAGAACACACACGTCCCCGGCAGGCACAGAGAGTTCCCGCGCCACCACAACACGCTCGCACAACAAACACTGGAAATGAGCCGCGACATTAAATCGGTTTCTATTTTTGCAATTAGTTCTAAATTAATGCCGTTCGCTTCCGGCTGTGTATTTTTACTTTGACTTCTAAATGCAGATTTGTATATAGTACAACGAGATCTATGTCCGTGTCGCTTTTTCTGACAGTAGCTGTCAATCAGGCATGGTGTTAAGCTTAACTGCACATAAGATACATGCAAATTAGTATTTTTTTTCAGCCATAGTTCCCCCCCTAGCCCCAGTTAATTACAAACCTTAAATAAATCAAGCACATCCTCAACCCATATACAGCGCATAATGTAAAAGAACAGCGTACTGTACATCTTAACACGGTCGCGACTCACATTGCGCATGGGAATCAGGCAGAGGGGATGTGGAGGAATGAGCGAGGTGAAAGTGGAGAGGAGTTCTGAAGGTGAAGTCAAAGAGAAACCCAACGATGCGGTTCGGGTGTCTCGCAGCAAACACAGTTTAAAGGCCCGATCTCACAGCTAATTAGGCGGCTACGGTGCGCCGTGGCTCTGGGGCTGGATATTGGACCTGAGCACTCCACTGAGTCTCTCTACTTCCTCATAAATCCATTAACGGTGGTGATTTGGCGAGCGCGTCGCCGTGGATGTCGCGCTGTTAATCAGAGTGAACGTGTGGCCCAAAAAAGAGAGAGAGCGCGGTGATGGCGGAGGGCAACTTTAACCCTCCACAGGAACTTACTGCTTAACCCCACCAACACGTTTGCTCTGCGTGAGGCCTTGGCACAAGCCGCGGAGCATGCAGCCTAATCTGCAAGGGGCAGACGTGAGCCACAGCAACGGCTTTTCAACATGCGAACACGTGCACCCAGTGAATTAGGATTATATCGATGGTACGTCCTCTGAATTGACTGTAGAACGTCCTCTGTTCGATGTCCCCGACCTCCTAGTTGTGACAAACTGTGACAAAACACCCCGGGCATAAACACAGTCATTTTTATGGCCCTAAGCAAAGTAGGCTGTGGGATATTTATGGCCCAGTCACAACAGCCGCTGTGTATTTAGTTTATAAGTGCATAAAAGCGCTTTGAGAGAGGCGAGGGGAATGAAAGGACAGTGCAGCAGCAGTCCAGCCTGAGGGAACGGATGAAGGTCCAAAAGCACTGGACAGAGGGTCACTATCCACAGGAATACATCAATCACCCCCTATTGTACGACTCAGCCTGCGCCAGTCTACTGATCTCCAAGGTTTATTTGTTTGTGTTAGTGTCGGTGTGTGTGTGTGTGTGTGCTGTGTCTGTGTGTGTTTGTGTATGTGTGTGCGTGTCTGACTGTGCGAGAAATACATTTTGGCAAAGTTTGACTTATTCATGCTGAAAATGTATCCACATCGAACTGAATGTCAACAGGAAATCAAGGGAGTGTAAATAACAACATGGCTGTATATTATCTATTGTCTGTACATTTAGAGGAATGTAGAGATAATGTATTTGTAGTACTCCAAGAGCTACGGCCTGTAGGCTATTTAACATTACAGCAGGTCTGTGGCATGCAATTTGTGTGGGACCTCACAGAATTGTAGCATGTTTCAAGGAAGATGCACTGCCTCACAACCTGAGGCTAACATGTCACCTAAACTAGTGCACCATACTCCGTTGTGCCATAGGGTGCATAGGAACAGAACAAAAACCTAGAATGGGAGAGAAACATCTTTTAAAATCGGAGAGCGCTGAGTGAGATCTATGCATAGAAAATGGAGGCGTTGGTGTGGACCATTAGGAGTGGAGACAGTGGGCTGAGACCAAGCAGGATTCAGGAGGTTAAAGCCTGAGCAACTACACCCGCACCAATGACTGCACTCACAACGGCAACAAAAAAAGCAATATAATAAACTGGAATTTGTGAGTATATTTACCGTTGGCAATAATGCATAATTCATGTGAAGTTACGAGCACACACTCCTGTATCTCCTGTTAGTATTCTAATAAAACCTGAGAGCCTGACAAGCCGAAAGACACACTAGCAAATCAAATTGCGTTCAGAGACATGCACGGTTCGGACGTAAACGGTATCCGTAAGCCTTTTGGACGGCATCTGGAATAACCTAGACAGTTGGAATAGGGGAAGACGACATTCCCATTCTCCATCCCTCCACTTCACTCAGCCCAACAGAATGCTAACCGAGCATGCTAACAAAGAACCAGAAAAATGTGGGAATGGCACCCTATTCAAACCGGTGGATGTTTCTCCGGCGTTCCCTAACTTGTACACACTGGCGAACGTGATCAGCGAGTCATAAAACGGTAATCGCACCGGGATTGAGCCTGTGGCATGTTTTATGACACCCTGCTCTGGGGATTCCATTCATTACACTATTTGCCCTTGGCAGCCCGGTTCTGCCTGTCCTCAGAGTGACACTGTCTGGTCTTGAAACACACAGAGAGCCTGCACAGATACATACGTGCACACATACCACACCGTAAGCCAAACAAACCATTAGAAAGATAAACAAATGTAAATGGTATGTCTGCCAATATTGGAAGGGGCTCTATGAGTAGATGTGTACGGATGACCTTCTTCACATTGGGCTCCTACTGCATCACCAGTCAGGCTTTGTCTGTAGATCACATCTCTGTAAGAGGAAAGGGTCATTGTGCAGCACCGACTGCTGTTGGCCATACGTCATGTCGCGGCGCCACGCGGGGACCAACAGACCTCATCCGTCGTTTCCCTCGTCCGGTTCCCCCCGGAAACCACACAAGGCTCAACCCCACGATGGGGCGGGGGCGGGGTAGTAAATCAGAGGGAGGAGCGATGACCACACGCACCCGCCACACGCGGCGGAAAACATTTCCCTGATTGCACGCTGCAGGGGAGGCGGGCGACGCCTCCGGCATGCTAATGACCTGCCTCTCCGGAGCTACATGCGGGGCCCGGGGGGGGGACCATCCGTTATTAAAAGCCCAGGCTGGGGGATTGTGGAGTGGGACACTGATGATGTTTCATGGGCCCGCGTTGGCCATCATTAACGTAGCTTTATTACCGGCGCTTGGGCTGGGCGAAAGGCCGTGGGGCGGAACGAGGGGAGGGATAGGGGTTAGAATACCTAAACGAAGCCCATCGCTCAATCAGGTGTCCACGAGTGGCACAGCCCTCCTTAAAATCCTCCCTATCTACCTTCTTTATCATGTTTTCTCCCTCCCTCTCACCCTCCTCACTCCCTCCCTCACCCCCTCGCCTGGCCCTTGTCAAGTCCTCTCTCCCATGGCAGGTGCCGGGTCAAACCAATGCGGATTCTGAGGGGACAGCCAAGGGGGAGAGGGGCTGAGGGGACAGCCAAG
>JACXGJ010006426.1:0-34479 GCA_016801105.1 Esox niger | reverse complement strand
TCTAAGGTTACGTGCAGGTGTGTATGGCTGTATCATTTCAGCGAGATAAGAAGGAGCAAGACCATGAATTGATTTATAGGTTAACAATAAGACCTTAAAATCAGCCCTAACCCTAACAGGCAGCCAGTGTAAAGAGGCTAGTACTGGAGTAATGTGTTCAAATTTTTTTGTTCTAGTTAGAATTCTAGCAGCAGTGTGACGCACTAATTGAAGTTTATTTATTAATTTATCAGGGTAACCAGAAAAAAGAGCATTGCAGTAGTCTAGTCTCGAACACTCAAATGGAAACATCAAAACAACATAACAATAAAAATGTCATAAGAAAACAGAAAAAGAATAAAAACAAGATAAAAACATCTATAAGGAAGCTTTAAGTCTGAACAGAGTGGTTAAGATTAAATGCTCAGTCATAGGCATGAAAAGACATGTGTTTTTAACCTGGATTTGATAATTGATACATTTGGGACACGTCAAAGATCTGGCAGTTTATTCCAGTTGTGTAAGAAGGTGCAGTGGTCTACATTTTTTCCAGAGCTGTACATAAATATATATAAATATATTTAAAAAAAATATTACAGACATAGCCTATGACCAGGTGTTTGCAAAGATGCAATATGGGACTTCTTTAAAAATAAATAACAGTTTTTTATATGATTAACCTAGACTGTGGAGGCATAGGCCACAGACATAGGCTACGCCAAGAGCGTGTGGGTGAAGATCAGGGCAGCCATTTCGTCCTGCTATACTTTATTAGGAACGCTTGGTATCCACAGTTTTTTAGACATACTTACTCATACTAGGATAGGTAAGACACCATTACACCCAGCACTGCAAATGAATAGACCTGGGCCTGGTTTCCCGGTGCCCAGGTCTTAGTGCTTCGTTATTGGAGTACAATTTGGCCATGTTTGGGGTATGGATTGGAATTAGGCCATGTTTTTTTTTTTTTATGTAGCCCATTGCATTTCGATCTAGCTTGATTACTTATCAGAAGCATATAATATCACTCGTGATGTATTCTATTAATATTTAGGCCTCAATTGGAAAAGGGAAAACTCGAAAAAGTAGTGACATTTAGGGTGGACGAAAAATGATATCTAACCAAAATCTAGCTTGATGTGAACAAGTCCCCTAACTGGCTGCTTGCAGGTGTGCTCAAATACATAATTTCATGAGTTGTGCCATTTCTGTGGAGGATGGATAAGAGAAGACCGATCTGTTTTTTCTGCCGGGTTGTGAAGACTTGTTATGAGTAGTCAACTTCTCCAGTATATATTTTTGCAGCCCTAAAAAGAGTTTTCCTATGACATTTACAATTGACATAGATTTTCTATGTCACTTGATCACAGATCACACACTTCAATTGGCAAGGGGAATTACACTGTACTGTACAAATCAATGCTGGTCTTGTAGAGTTTCTTGGCAACTTCCACCATGTTTACAAAAGTGTGCTAAACCATCCTGTTTTCTCATTTGCCATGACTTTAGAAGGCTTTCTGTCTTTTCTGTCTATAATGGAGGAGATGTTTCACATGCTCTTGTTTTTTTTTTTGCTGTATTGACTGATGTAAGACTATTTATACTGTATACAATGCCAGGTCAATCGCTTTCTGTCCAAGGTACAGTGCTGTCTACCGATTCGTGTACTGCTGTGTCTACACTTGAAAGTTAATGCGTAATTTGTATTCTGATCATAGACTTCTGGTTGATTTTCTTACCCGACACAGTTTTGAAAATAATATGTAAACCTAGGCCAATTGGCCTGCAGTTACATAGAGATTTGGAGGTCATTCTGTTTGAGTGAGAAGACAATTACTGTAATTTAAAATATGTAGTCATTGAATGCATTCTGTGTCAAAGCGATGAAACATTATCCAGAGTTTGGCCCACATGGCTTGCTGTTGTGCTCACTGTGTGAAGAGATTGGAAAACGTGACTTCAAAACCTGTTAATGCACTGGTTCCCACTTGCAGTCATTGTTACATTCTTACTCGGCAGTTGGGCACCACCCAAACGTTTTCCGGTGGGTTTCCTGGAATGTGAATCATCACATCTGCTGGATATGAAGCAAGGCACGGCACCCTGCTTGGATGGTGCTGTGCTAGTCTGTTTGTCTGTTTGTTTGTTTGGTAGCTTGTGGGATTGAATGTGGGAGGATGCATTAGGGAAAAAAGGGGGGGGCAGAAATGATGCTAATAATGACAGTATTCACCATTGACTCAGTTGACAGTAATGACTGATCTGCATAAACATTCAGTCAGCAAAACCAAGACAATTGCAAACAGCAGAACCGTCAGTTTATAATGGGACATTGCTTGCATCCAGACTTGACTTTTTAATGAAAATGTGACATGCTAACAAAAGAAGTCACATCTAATTGTCAAGTGGAGAAATTACCTTTGAGTACAGTTAGAGAGAGGGACGGTCAAAGGGAGGTTGGTTTGTGTGTGTGTGTGTGTGTGTGTGTGTCTGTGGGTGTCTGTCTGTGGCTTGGAGTCGTGCTCAGAGGAATCAGACAAGGAGAATGGAAAACTTTGTATCACTATTAGAGGCCCAGAGTTTTAAACTGCTTATGATCGAGTTGTAACAACTCCCTGCCTACCTACAGCCGTCCACAACCTGTACGTTCTACATATTAGTACCCATGCAGATGATGCGTGTGTGTGTGTGTGTGTGTGTGTGATGCAGTACTGCCACCAGATATAATTCCGGTGTTAGTATATCTGTGACAGCTTACAAAGCCTATCCTTGAGCATTAGTATTATCTAGAGAAGAGCAGGCAATCTATATCTTTTGAGTAGTCATAGTAGTTTATCCTGTTTATTATTCCCCTAGAGGTTTTGTAGTCATTTTGTCCATTTAAATTGTTTTCAACATTACCCAACAAGGTGAGAGTTAATGCAGAAACCGAAAGCACAAGAGACACAATTTTCTCCACAAACTAACAATGGCAGATTTTAGTGAAATCATTTTGACATTTTCTGGATGATCACATTTTACATAGATCACTTAATTTCTGTGTGGAAGATGGAAAATGTTTGCGATTTATTAAAATAAAAACTCCTCAGTCGTTCGTATAACAGTTGATTATTTCAAGTTTAATTATGTGGATCCACGGGAACAATCCTCACAACATTACCAAAGATGAACAAAGTAATGTCATGACAGACTGCTTTGCATTACATTATTGGTTTCTCCTCTTTATACCCTCCTTGTCAGTTCCTGGAAATATTCTCTTATGCTATAATATACATACAAAACAAGTCGCCATACTAATTGTAAAACAGTATAGGACTCTACATTGTCATGGTAACCATAGTTCTAGGTCATAGTTAACAGACCTCCTGATCTGAGCTAACCCTGGTCTCTGTCCTACCCAAATGGAAGAAACAGAGGAAACACAGGCAACTTCACCTTGGAGACATCTGTACAGGGCCATAGATAAGGCCTGGTGCCTTCAGTTGTAGTCATTATAACAGGGAATGCTGACCTAGGTCTTCTTCTATATGTGGCAACCATGAACAGTATAAAGCAAAAATAGGCCTAGTCTAAAACATTCCACTAATTACAGCATAATTAGCAGAATAATGGATAAACCAGGATATGGTAATAAATGCACTTTTAACATCTGCAAGAAACTAGTTCTAAATAGTGTAGTGAAACATTGAGCAATCACTTTATTTTATTTAATTTAAATTGTTTTTATTGCATTACTAAGCTAAATAAAATGTGCCAATAAAATCAGGAATATCCCCTTTGAACCTGTGCCTTTGTTTCAGATCCCTTCAGAAGAACTGAGCACTTAATTTCTGCTAACAGAACTTGGTTAAAAGAAATGCACTTCAATTTTTTAAAATTAGTTTTGCAAATATTCATGAATTTGTATTTCATGAAAAAAAAATATTGAATCGATACTTGCTTCAAAAATCAGAACAGGAGAGAATAAAGTAGGCATATAACTAAACAATTAATATGTAAATGTTATATTAATATATTGTCAGGACTGCAGGTTGGGACCCAAGTGCGGAGAGCGGCAAGCAGAGTAATCGGGGACAGGCGGAAGGTCGATTCACGAGCGGGCGACAGTGGTACAGGCAGGGAATAGGCAGAGTAGTCGGAGACGGGGCGAGAGGTCGGAACACTGTCGGGCAGCTAACGAACAGGCAGGGGGCAGGTAGAATCGCCGGGGACAGGCAGGAGGTCGAGACACGGGAAGGCTGTACGCAGGTGAGTGAATCGCGAGAAAAGGCTTGCAAACAAGTACCATGATCCGGCAGAGAAGGAATGACAGAGGGCTGAATAAATACTGTAGGTAATGCGGTGATTGGGGACAGGTGCATAATCGTGGATTGGGAACAGGTGCGTAATTGGAGACAGAGCGGGTGTGTGAGTGGTTAGGAACGAGAGGACCTGCCTCTGCGAGAGGCAGGTCCTTTCGCGGAGGACCTGCCCCCCCAGGCGCGTCCGGCCGCCGACGATGGAAAGCCCTGAGCATGGTGGGATCCAGGACCTGGCGACGAGGGATCCAGCAGCGTTCCTCTGGGCCGTAGCCCTCCCAATCCACCAGGTACTGGACACCGCGGCCCCGGCGCCGCAAGTCTAGAATGCGCCGTATAGTGTACGCAGGTTCTCCATCGATGATACAGGGAGCGGGCGGACGTGGAGGTGGAGGGAGCAGTGGACTGATCCGGACGGGCTTGAGACAGGACAAATGGAAGGTCGGATGGACCTTGAGGGACGGGGGCAGCTTCAATCGGACCGCCACGGGGTTGAGGACACGGTCCACAGTGAAGGGTCCAATGAATCGGGGAGAGAGCTTGCGAGAATCCGTCCGCATGGGCAGGTCCTTGGTAGAGAGCCATACTTTGTCCCCAACGGCATAGGATGGGGCTGGTACGCGGCGACGGTTGGCAGGCGTCTGGTAATTCCCGGAGGCTCTGAGCAATGAGGCTCTGGCGCGATGCCAGGCTCGGTGGCAGCGGCGGATGTGTGCCTGGACGGATGGAACAGACAGTTCCCTCTCCTGAGATGGGAACAACGGAGGCTGGAAACCGAAAAGGCACTGAAATGGGGACATGCCAGTCGCGGATGTGGGAAGGGTATTGTGGGCATACTCTACCCAGGGCAGTTGGGAGGACCAGGTGGTGGGATTAGCGGAGACCAGGCAGCGAAGGGTGGTCTCTAGGCTCTGGTTAGCCCTCTCTGCCTGGCCGTTTGTCTGCGGGTGAAATCCGGAGGAGAGGCTAACAGTGGCGCCGATGGCCCGGAAGAAAGACTTCCACACAGCCGAGGTGAACTGCGGGCCCCTGTCGGAAACCAGGTCGGTAGGGAGGCCGAATACGCAGAACACTTCCTTGACCAACGTTGCTGCCATCTCCTTCGCCGAGGGCAGTTTGGGTAGAGGGAAAAACCGAGCGAACTTGCTGAATCGGTCAACGATGGTGAGGATGACAGTGTTGCCGTCGGAGTGGGGTAGACCGGTGACAAAATCGAGGGACAGGTGGGACCAAGGGCGACGTGGAACTGGTAGGGGACGTAGGAGACCAGAGCTGGGTCGATTGGAGGTCTTGTTCTGTGCGCAGACGGGGCAAGCGGAGATATATATCCCTGCGTCCTCCCGCATGGAGGACCACCAAAAGCGTCGATTCAGGAATGCCATCGTCCGTGCCAGGCCTGGATGGCACGTAAGCTTGGACACATGCGCCCACTCCAACACCGTCGACCGGACAGGTTCAGGGACATACAGACGACCAGGAGGAACATTACTTGAACCGGGGGTATGCAGAAGCGTTGCTTTAACCGCCTCTTCGACCTGCCACAGGATAGCGCCAACTACACACCCCTCCGGCAGGATTGCGTCAGGCAGGGCACGCGGCTCCCCCACCCTGGGGAGGGCGCGGGACAGGGCATCGGGTTTGCCGTTACGTGACCCAGGTCTGTATGTAAGGGTGAAGTGGAAGCGGCCAAAGAACAGGGCCCATCTGGCCTGGCGGGCATTGAGACGTTTGGCGGACCGAATATACTCCAAATTCTTGTGGTCCGTCCAAACCAGAAAGGGATGCTCCACCCCCTCGAGCCAGTGACGCCACTCTTCGAGGGCAATCTTTACGGCCAGCAGCTCACGGTTGCCAACATCATAGTTTGCCTCAGCAGGCATCAAACGTCGGGACAAGAAGGCGCAGGGGTGGAGTTTTCCGTCCTCTGAGGAACGTTGGGATAAAACAGCCCCAATTCCAATGTCAGAGGAGTCCACCTCAACCACAAATTGACGGGACGGGTCCGGTTGGGAGAGGACAGGGGCCGAGGTGAACCGAGTCTTGAGGTTATGGAAGGCCTCCTCTGCCTCCGGGGTCTAGGAGTACAGCTTGTTACAGGAGGTTAAGGCGGTTAAAGGGGCAGCCACCCGGCTGTAATTCTGTATAAACCGCCGGTAAAAATTGGCAAACCCCGGGAACTGTTGGAGCTCCTTCCTGGAGGTCGGCTGTGGCCACTCCAACAAAACCTCCACCTTCGACGGGTCCATCCTCACCTCCCCCTTGGAGACGATGTACCCTAAGAAAGAGATGGTGGGGACGTGGAATTCGCACTTCTCTGCCTTCACGTATAGACGGTTCCCTAGTAGGCGACGGAGGACCTGTCTCACATGCTGAATGTGTTCAGACTGGTCCCTGGAGAAAATGAGGATGTCGTCTAGGTAGACGAAAACGAAACGCCCTATCATGTCCCCCAAAACATTGTTTACAAACCGCTTGAAAACCGCCGGTGCATTCGTAAGACCAAAAGGCATCACCTCGTACTCAAAGTGACCCATCGTTGTATTGAAGCCGGTAAGCCACTCTTCCCCCTCCCTGATTCTCACCAGGTGGTAGGCGTTACGGAGATCGAGCTTGGAAAAAACAGTGGAACCTTGGAGAGAGTCGAAGGCAGTGTTCATCAGAGGGAGGGGGTACTTGTCCTCGACCGTGATGTTATTGAGGCCCCGAATATCGATGCAAGGACAAGTGTGCCGTCCTTCTTCCCTACGAAGAAAAAGCCCGCTGCTAGAGGGGAGGAAGACGGCCGAATGCAACCGGAGTCCAGTGATTCCCGGATGTACTTCTCCATAGCCTCCCTCTCCGGCTTGGAGAGTCTATAGAGACGGCTCTTGGGGAAGTTGGAACGGGGCAACAGGTTAATGGCGCAGTCATAGGGCCTGTGCGGTGGCAGTGACAGCGCCCCCTGCTTATTAAATACCTCCCTGATATCGTGGTACACAGCAGGCACTCCAGTCAGGTCAGGTGGCTGAGGGCTGGTAATCCGTTCGTTCCCGCCTTGGGGGCTGGCCTCACGCAGGCAGTCGGCGTGGCAGGCGGAGCTCCACCTAACCACACTTCCCGCTGCCCAATCGATGACGGGGTTATGTTTGACTAACCAGGAGTGCCCCAGGATCAGTGGTATGTGAGGAGAGCTGGTGATCAGGAGGCTGATTGTCTCAGTATGGTTGCCGGAGAGCTGGATCTGGACCGGTTCGGTCCGGGATGTTACTCTGGCCAATCGTCTCCCATCTATGGGGTCGAAACACTGTCGGGCAGC
Organism: Esox niger; assembly: GCA_016801105.1. Taxonomy (NCBI): domain Eukaryota; kingdom Metazoa; phylum Chordata; class Actinopteri; order Esociformes; family Esocidae; genus Esox; species Esox niger. The sequence goes on along the minus strand of JACXGJ010006426.1, from coordinate 26,907 downwards.
TAACGTACAGGCAGGGGGCAGGCAGAATCGTCGGGGACAAGCAGGAGGTCGAGACACGGGAAGGCTGTACGCAGGTGAGTGAATCGCGAGAAAAGGCTTGCAAGCAAGTACCATGATCCGGCAGAGAAGGAATGACAGAGGGCTGAATAAATACTGTAGGTAATGCGGTGATTGGGGACAGGTGCGTAATCGTAGATTGGGAACAGGTGCGTAATTGGAGACAGACCGGGTGTGTGAATGGCTAGGAACGAGAGGACCTGCTTCCGCGAGATCGCGGAGGCGCGGTCGTAACATATATACTGCACTGTACAAAAGTCTTAGTTACCTGAACGTTTTAGGTACCTTTATTTGTAAATAATAATCATAATAATTATATATATTATATTTCTGTATTTATATATATTATGTTTAATCGGATATAATGGGGTGAAATAAGTGTCTGTTAAATGGGATACAATGGGCTGAAATACTGCACTGAAATCTGTTGAAATTGTATAGAGTCAATGGGGACGGTAATTAACACTAAACAAGGCAAAGCAAGCCTCCAGCAGGGGTTAAGGAGTTTTTTAAACGTACATAATACTCTTTGTACTTAATACTCTTAAGCCATAATGCTCATCCCTAATCCCATTTCATTATTAGGCTATATTGTTACATGAAGTAGCTGCCTCTCTCTCCAAACCCAAGCTGGTATGCTGCGGTTTCATGTCTAGACTGATCAGCGCACGCGCGCGTGTGTGTGTGCATGTGTGTCTGTCTGTTCTGACAAATGGACTTCTTGTATTTGTAAATGTATTTCTTTCAAAGTATTCTTTCTTTTTTTTTAAAACCCCCAAATTGTGATTTTCATTTGATTTCAAACACTTTAATTCAGGAAGCAGACAATATCTGCTAATTATTCTACAAAAGATAATGTCAAAAATGTAATAAAGAAATGGTACCATTTTGTCATCTTAACTTATTGAAATATATACCACATTTAGCCCATCATGTCACGCATGCTACTACAATTTTTGTTACCCAGCGATAAGCTGGCTTGCTCAAATAGAATATGCCTTTAACCAAAATATCTGTCAACTGACCTTTAATCTATTTTGTGAGTGGTACTCTTATTACCATCATGCTGGATAAGCACACTGTTGTGGCTGGATGTGATTGTGTAACTGATGACTTTGCTGCTTGTCATTTTGCTCCTCAAACATTGCGCAACTCAAAAGGTAACCAGGCTCTTCAAAAACCTGTTTCCAATAGACAAAGGCATCATTTGATATAATCTCAATGGACTCCATTTACAATCCAGGGAATTGAATCCCTCATTGTCCCTCAAATCCACATTTAACAATCTTGTTGAAATCAGCTTCCCCCAGGTAATCTCAAATGACAAGTTCCTGTAGAGTGGACTCTGTGGTACCACCATAGTCTTTAAAGAAATGTATGTATCACAGCAACTCGCTTAAAATGTTCTTCAATGGCCGAGTTAATCTCCAGATCCATTTAAACACGCCTCTCATTTTCTGAAGAGGAGAGTTGAGGCAAAAAAACTTGAATTCAAACAACTTAAAATGGCTGCAGTACAGGTCTGGTAGATCCCTACCAGAGTCGATACCAATCAGCTCGTGGGGTCAGGCGGTTGCTTCCGGCAGTTATGATGGCAATACCATCAATTATTCAGCTATCTGATTACAAAATGTAGTGAAATATATGTGCTGTGGGATTGAAAGTACTTTGATATTTTTCGTCTAGGATTTTAGTAATGACTTTTTTCAACAAAATAATCTCTCTTACATGATGTTCACAATGAGAGAGTCTTGCCCAATTACAGTAGAATTGTTGTCCAGAGTTATAGTAGACTGATTTAAATAAAAAAACTAAAATGTCTAAAAAGATGCTAAAAAGATGCTAAAATGTACACGTTGGCTAAAAGACGCACTGGTATATCTAATGAACGTTTAGAAGCACTATCACCAGCAGTGTTGTAGCAGTGTGTGTGGGAAAAATGAATTGACTTTAATCTACGCAGATCATATTCTTGGCAAAAAGTTGTGTAGCATTTCCATATGCACCGAAATGTTTTTTATGATTTTGCAGATGGCAATTTCCATCTTTTCACTGTTTAAAAAAAGGCTAATTATCCTCGTCTGCAGCAACAGTATTACCTAGTTGACACTAGGCACCCAAGCATCAGGAACACCATTATCTGTGTGCATTTACAGTAGCCTAGCACATTATGGTAAATGTAGGGTAACATGGGGCAAAACATCCCCACCAAGATAAATGTTCAAAGGTTCAAAAGGTTTATTTGTCATTTGCTATAACACGCTATTACGGCAAGGAGATGTTGGATTTCCTACTCCTGACAGTGCTGTTAAAAGTAAAAAAAATAACAGTAATTATAATATAAAAATAGGAAAATAACATTAACTATCAATAATAACACTAAACAAAAAACAGACATAAATAATAATAACCATGCAACTGTCCAACCGTAGTGTAATGTAAAAGTGACGGGTGTGCATGAAATGATTGGCAGATGAGCATGATATAAAGTGACAGATGTGCAGGGGACTATGGATGGAAGGGAAGAGGGGTTCCTGAATTGAGCAGCCTTACGGCCTGAGGAAAGAAACAGTCCAGTAGCCTGTTAGTTTTGTACTGAATACTCCTGTACCTTCTGCCTGATGGCAGCTTGGTGAACAGTCCATGGCATGGGTGGCTGGGATTTGTAATGATTTGTTTGCTCCTCCTCCTACACCTCTCTGTGTAGAGATCCGGCAGGGATGGCAGGTCAGACCTTGTGACCTCCTTAATCAGCATAGGAAGAAGAGCCGTTTTCTGACCTCCTTCACCAAGATGTTAGCGTGATGAGACCAGGTCAAGTGATCACTGATGTTGACACCGAGGAACCGGATGTTGTAAACTCTACTGCAGACCCATTGATGTGTATGGGGGCGTGGTCTCCCCGCCGCTGCTTCCTGGGATCAACAATTATCTCCTTCGTTTTGCTGATATTCAGCTGGAGGTTGTTTTCCTGACACCACGCAGTCAGTGACCTTTCCTCATCTCTATAGGCTGACTTGTTGTTGTCAGAGATCAGGCCTATGATGGTGGTGTTGTCAGCAATCTTAAAGATGGTGTTGGAAGCACTCGTGGGTAAAGAGAGAGTACAGGAGCGGGCTCAGCACACAGCCCTGGGGGGAGCCAGTACTGAGAGTCAGTGAGGAGGAGGTGGTGTTGCCCATCCGCACCACCTGGGGTCTGCCCGTCAGAAAGTTCAGGATGCATCTGTATATAAAGGGGTCAAGACCCAGATCCCTGAGCTTCATCGCTAGCTTGTGGGGCACAATGGTGTTGAAGGCTGAGCTGTAGACAATGAACAGCATTCTCAGATATGTGTTCCTCTTGTCCAGATGAGAGAGTCCGGAGTGGAGGGTCAGAGCAATGGCATCCTCTGTGGATTTGTTTACGTCTGTAGGCAAACTGTAGCGGTTCAAGTGTTCCAGGCATGGAGTCGGTGATGTCTGTTTTAACTAGCCTTCAAAGCACTTCATGATGATTGGTGTGAGTGCCAAAGGGCAGCAGTCATTCATGCAGAGGACTTTTTGCCTTTTTGGCGCAGGAACAATTATGGACTTTTTAAAGCAGGTGGGGACCACTGACTGACGTAGCGATAGGTTGAAGATATCAGTAAAGATATCAGCCAGTTGGTCTGCACAGTCCTTGAGAACACGGCCTGAAATGATTTCTGGTCCAGGAGCCTTGTGGGGGTTAATCGTTTTTAGGGCTTTGCAAACATCTGCCCTGGTCAATTGTAATGTGTAGAAGTCCTGGTTCATTTGAGTGTCCATGCCAGGGATGATGTTCTCAAAGCAAGCATAGAGTTCAGTTCTTCTGGGTGAGAATCCAGCATTTCCCCCACTTTAGTGATTTTTGGGTGTGTTGAAGATGACTGTGCTTAGGGTAATGGATTAAAAAATAAAATAAATGGCTACAGTTGACAGATTATTTTGTATTTAATCAAATGTATTTTTTAGTAAGGGGATTTTTTTCCAGCTACTGGGGTAAGAGGAGGTGCTGAAAAAAATCAAGGTGATATATATATTTATTTATTTTTAGTTACATGGGGGGCCCCATTCTGCCCTGTAACCAATTACGGATTAAGGGTATTGGGTTAGAGGGAAAAGCTATGTTGTCTAGCTACATTATTTCCGTAGCATTTTTTACTGGAACCTACTCACCTGTAAGCTTTAAAACTAATTAAACTTGATCGAGGATTTAAAACAATAATCTGACAATGTAGGCATATCTTCAATACTTTGTTACTAGCCTGTGCTGTAGACCAAGGCCGTAATTACTTTATATTTTGGGGGGGACACAGGTTTACTGCATTTCGGCTTGTGGTTTGTTCAAGTGTTGTTGAGGTAACCCAGCACAAGCCGTCGGTCGATTGCTTTTGGTAGGTACTATCTATGACGAACACTGTACTCTGTTATTACATTCAAATGTACTGAAAAGTGGAAAACTAAAATGCAATATGAGTGTTACGTATATCTTCCTGTCAATTGGGATAGTTTTAACATCTACACGTCATTTTGCGCTGGAACTGTAATTGTGAAAATAAATAACAGTATGCCAAAAAGCGTCAGCAATTGCATGGAGTTGCATGGAGTCTAAACAAAAGTTTTTGTTGAAAACGGGTGGATGTGCGAAGGCTAATCAATCAACCACCACAATGGTGCTCATGTGGGTATTCAACTTACATTAATGACCAGAATTGTCAGAAAGCCCACGTGAAGTGTGAGTAAAGTGTCAATCATTTATGTTGCGCTGCATGTGTTATTTGTGCAGACAGGATTGAAATATAGGATCGAATTATTATTGTTTGTTTGATTAAAGAGCAGGCAGTTTTCTTAGTCAGCTTTCATTTACAGTGAGTGTCATCATGAACATGAGGAAGGGTGGCAATGACATCCATCCATTGATGGGCAGCCTCCAAAAACATGAGAGCAATAAGAAAATGAGTACGTCAGATTATAGAAGTATACAGTAGCACTAGAGGTGAGTCAATTTTTATTTATATAAAAATCATTGCCATTCAGAACAGAAATGTAGTTTAGTAATCCATTCCTTAACATCATGATACGAAACTCGTTTACTGATATTTCTTTCAAGTTCACTTTGGTGCTTTCAGAGTAAAGAAAGAGAGGGAGAGAGATGAGGATGTAAATAGGGCATGGAGAGCAGGACACATGGAGGTGGGTGAGCAAATATTGATGACCGATCTGATCTTGCCATGTGTTGTTCCTACAACATCTTAATTAATGTTGGCACAGGTACCACTTAGGTTAGGTTTAGGCACAGGTGTCTCTGAGGTAAGGGTTAGGTGAAAGGTTGAGGGGAAAGGGAATATTCTGTCTTTGGACTGGGGTTACCAATTAACTACAGGTCAGTTGAGGGTCTTGGAGCAATATTAATTATGATGTTTTAGGATCAAGACCAACACGTTGATATCAGATTGTGTAAATATTGATGGTTAAGAGTTTTATAAATATTATAAACATTTTTGAATGTTTTTCTGGGGGTGAACCCCCAGACCCCTGGCTGATTAGGTCCCCCCCAATGTTGACTAACCTATTGTTATGTCCTTATTAAAACGAATGTACACTGTTTTTTATCTTAAATAAGAGCAATTCCAATGTCAACTTTAGTTAACAATTATTATTAATATATAATTATTTCGTTTAACTCTTTCGGTGCTAATGGATTAAATACGATCTCAGTCGGACACACTAAATGTCCTACCAACACAATTGAACTTAACTGTGAGTTAAACAGTTGTTTCCAAGCCAGTCAAGCTCCCCCTACCCCTCTAAAAAAACGAATAATATACAACAGAACTCTTCAACTACAATACAATAAATGAATACGGTAACACTGGTACATATGGTCTTATCCTAATTTGACTTTATAGTTGCAATAGGAGCCAATTATAAATAGAATGTTTAAAATGAAATAAACAATTCAGGGTCATGATGCCTGAATTATTACCCTTACACTTTCGACACTTGAAAAAGAAATGTGAGATAATCACGCGAAGGGGGGGGGGGGGATTTTCGGCAGGGGGGATGATTTCGGCACAATACCGGCACTTATGGTAACGAATACGGGTTTAGTCCGGGTCAAGCACTAGGCCCTGTCAAATGTCCTGCCCGTTTTAATGTGAGGTCTGCTGTCCATAAATTAAGTAAGTCTCACGCATTGCCCATCTACTTACATTCCCATTAAGGAGGGCATATCGACAGAAAAAAAACGTCATGGCTGAAAGGACCAAACACCAATGGTATGACGCCTGCGCTGATGGATCGGACACAGTTTTTAGAATGAGGAAGATGATACTGAGCCTGGAACAGACAGCTACACTGCTACTGATGGCAAGTGTTGGCAAACGTTTACGAGGTCATTAGATTCGAAGTAGGCAAACTGTTTTCGGGACGGTCGGTGGCCACATATTGTTTTGTGCTGGGATATTCTCAGCAATAACCACATGAAGACTGCACACCTGCGGCACTTGACGTTGAAGACTGCACACCTGCGGCACTTGACATTGAAGGCAGCACACCTGCGGCACTTGACATTGATGTAGGTACGTGGCGGTTAAATGTTATCAATGGAAATTTGACGATTTGAAACAACGGACGTCCACCATAAGGAACAGTTCTATAATTTCCTGACTGCAAAGACCTTACCGTACAAGCCTTCAGATAGCTAAAACAGGTAAGCCCCACACTATTTGTTAACTAGCCTACTTTGTTTACCACTGGCTATTTTGTTGGTGTACCAAAAACGGATACATATTATAGAGAGACGTTTAAAAAACCTTGAGCTGGTGCCCCTTTTTAAGACAGTCATTTTGTAAAATCATAATTGCAGTTGTCTGAAGCATCCTCATTGAAAGCAGCAAAATGTGCAGGTGTAATTAGACAAGTCTGTAAGATGCTAGCATCAACTACAGGAGTGCATACATTTAAAATTCTGATTGTATTTATCAAGGGGAATGGTATTGCTTGGGGTAGAATTGCGCCGAAGTTTGTGTCGATTATTCCTGTTCAATGTCAGGGCGTCACCGCGGTGTAGTGGCACCGATCAAAGAGGTTGACCCTGTGGGCTCAAGGCGGCGTCCACCGCGAGGAATTGGTAGTAAACCTCGACCATTAAATACATGTTTATTCAGTGTGTTCTGACTAATGTTCAGTCTGCGTAAAAAAGCTTTTACATTTCATGTGTCGTCCATAACCCTTATTTGGTAACACTTTCCGATAAGGGTTCATGAACAACCATTAATTAAAATGAACGAATTATGAACAGACATGAACAAACGGTAATGATTACTTGCTTTATTAACCCTTAACTAACAGTGTGTAATGTCATTTGTTCATGTTGACACAGGACATAAACTGATGTCGTTTTTGCAAGAACACGTGGTTTATTTTCTACTGCCGTACTTTGTTAATGTTGGAACAGGAATACAATATTTGTATTTTTTTATTTAACCTTTATTTAATCAGGAAAGGCTCATTGAGATAAAAAAAAAAATCTAATTTCCAAGAGCGTCCTGACCAATATAGGCCGCAGTAAGTCATTACATGAAAGTTGCAGAATACAATACAACAAATACAAGTCATAATCAATAAATCCATGAGATAATAAACACACATTATTCTGCAGATGTTTACACAACATAATTAAAAACTTTGACAAGTAAGTCCATCATCATCAATGATGTTATAATGCCTATATAAACAAGCACTTTTAGTTAAAAATAATTTTGAAAAGTGTTCCAAGCTGATGGGCAGAGTACCAAAAAATCTGTTCTGACCATTGGTACTGTAAGCAAAATAACATCCTGTGAGCAAAGTATTTACCAGATATTATACATTTAAAATAACATAAATGTGAAGGCAATAAACCTAGAACGGCTTTGTAAACCCAGGTATACCAGTGACTAAATATATGGGATGCTAGGGAAGGCCATCCAGTTCCAGCATATAAGAAAGGCACAGTGCTAGACAATTGGTAAAGGGTATCAACAGATCTCAAACACTGAGCAGAGGCATTTACATATAAAACATCACCATAGTCCAGTATAGGCATAAAGGATCCAGAAATACTTTTCTGTCTAGCTTTAAAGGAGAAACAGGCCTTAAATAAAATCCAAACTTAAGTTTTTTTATATGCAAGACTATGCAACAGAAAGTGTGGGCTATAAAGGCAATTTGCAAAACACCCAATCACGGACAAGAAGAGCGAATTTCAACTGACTAAAGAGCGACTGACCAACTGACTAAATAGCAAAGTGGTTAGAGTTGCTGCTTTCACACAAATGACCTGTGTTTGAGTCTTGCCGCAGAAGTAACTAATTACACATTAGGATTTGTTCAGGGTAGACAAAACCTTGGCTGGCTACAACCTTCAGTAGTTGCATTATAGTAAACCTAAAATTAAACTGTTTACAGTTATATTGTGACTGTTGGATTTTTGATGAGCGCATCAATGCATGCTTTTTGGGGTAGTAGCCGGTGGATCACCACCCCTTGCACAGTAAAAGAGAAGAGGTGTCCACTATCCTCTCTTTTCATTTGATGAAATAGTTATCTTCACCTAGCCTATATTGCTAGTTATTGCATATATGTCATTCACAAATGAAATAAAAACAAACATTGTGCAATGAAATTAAATAGCTTTAGCATGCTCTTTGCTATTTGTGGAGGAAGTCATTTAATAAGAATCGTTTGTCAGTTTAACACAATGATTAATGGTGTCTAGCTAAATATTCATATTTGTCGTGATGTTAATGAGTGACAAAATTATCTAATGTTGAGACGCAATTTTCTGACGAGGTATTATGTCCCAATCGGCCCCAATCGGTCCCAATACTGGAATACTAGATAACTGTATACAAAACAGTATGTACTTCATCATCATCCGAGAAGTACGTACGTTTAGTTTTTAGTATGTGATTTGAGATTGAGCCAATGCTTTCGATTTCCTCGTAGTTCACATAGCGTAGTGGTTAGCTATTTAACTCTTATTGTATGGATGACCAATTTACAATAATCTTTGTACAAAATTACTCTTTAGTTCCGTTAATAAACATTATGTGGCCCATGTATTTTCAGCAAAATGTAATGGCTGGGATCAATATTTATCCACTTTGTATTTTTCAGCCGTCGCACATTAATATATTTCCACTTTGTAATACCATGAATCACATATATTTAAACGAGTAGTTGTATTATGTGACCCTTTTGTATTTATATTATTTTATAAAGAAATGAACCAGACATGGTGTGATTGGAATCATGGTTTTCATTATGTACTGTATTGCTATTAGCTAGAAATCTCAGTAATCTTTCCACATGAGTACACTTCATCTCTGTTAATTAATGTTCTGTTGTCCATGTTATTTCAGCTGAGGTAAAAGTTGCCTGGTTCCTTTTCTGGTTTTCTCGAAGGAATGCACCACCATTATGGCAGTTTACATTCAACATGTGTTTTCTCTTCATAGTTACAGTATAAAATGAAAATCCTGTTTCAACACACTACAGACACTCTAACAGACAAATAATCAATCCTGTAATTCCCTGTGTGCATTTGTACTTTACCGACCTGCAAAACAGGAAATATTATGACAAAGAACGCAACCACATCTTTCTCCCCCCCCCCATTTGAAGACTCAAGTAGCCAGTCTACCTAAATAATAAGGATGAATAATGGTGAAAAATGTATGTTATATACTCAGCCTATTTCCTACATGAATAGTTCTAGCATCATAATTCAATTACAGTATAAACTGTGTGTTCCTGCAAAAAACAACACGAGTTTGTCCTGTGTCAACATGAACAAATTAATCTACACACTGTTAATGTATTTTTTAATTAATAATTAATTAACTAAGTTATTATTAACCATTTGTTCATGTCTTTGTTAATCATTTATGGTAGTTCCTTTATTGGAAAGTGTTTCCCACTTATTATATAATGTTTAAGTGACTATTATTTAATAATACACTTTTGTGTGTGCTATGTGAGCTTCTGCCCACTTTTGATCCATGAACTTAGTCCTGAGTCTTTATACAAACAAGTCAGGGGAGAGCCTTTATTCAGCATGAGTCCAAAATGTTAACCTTCCATAGTTCTTTCATATTCTCTCTCAAATAATTGGACTTTGTCACTGCCTTATAAAGTCTGACAAGAAAGTTCTCAGTTGTCTACCGGTACGTGTCATTGCTGCTATTCCTGAATTTCATGTGCATATGCCAACTTGCACCTTAAACCTGCCTTCGTTGCTCATTTAGAACTGCCACAGTACATTTTCATTTGTTACATGTATGTGTCCACCTCGGGAACCTCATTGCTGCTGTCCCTGCATTTCAGTTGAACATGCTACCCTACTCCTTCAACTTACCTTGACTGCAAATTCAGATGCCATTGACAATTGCCACTTGTACCACTTGTTCAGCTCCAGAAAAATTAAGAGACCATTTCAGCTTTCTCTTTCCTTTCCAAAAACTTTGAAAAGCAAAGTTTTGAGTGAGAACCAGCCTCCCAAATGCTGTTCAGAGAGGATTATTGTCTTTCCTGACTGTAAATCTCACGTTTGAATAGGATTTAATTCAGGAGAGGAAGGGGGTCATACCTCAATATTTTAACTATTTCAAGAGTTTTGCATCTGTCTGAATAGCATTTTGCACATTTTGACTTGATTTTTACCTAAGGTCATGAAGCTGCCTAATAATTAAGCACACCTTGATATTAGGTGTTATTCACTGCCACACCCACCCTCATTGCACCAATACATTTTTTCTGAAAATGATTCAATCCAATGAGCATTCAAGTTTATATGGTTTGGTGTTAACACCATTGTTAACTTCGCTGACGATACCACCATCACAGGCCAGACCTCTGACAACGACGAGTCAGCCTATAGAGATGAGGTGAGGTCACTTTGTAGTGTCAGGACAACAACCTCCAGCTTATTATCAGCAAAACAAAGGAGGTTATTGTTGATCCAGGAATCAGCGGCAGGGAGACCACACACCCATACACATCAATGGGTCTGCAGTAGAGTTCACAAAATCCGGTTCCTCTGTGTTAACATCAGCGATCACTTGACCTGGTCTCATCACTCAAACATCATGGTGAAGGAAGGAAACGGCTCTTCTTACTACGCCGATTAAGGAGGTTTTGCATGGACTCCAGGATACAGGGCACTTCAGAGGGTGATTTAAACAGCAGAGCTCATCACAAGGTCTGACCTGCCATCCCTGCCGGATCTCTACACAGAGAGGTGTAGGAGGAGGAGTAAACAAATCATTACAGATCCCAGCCACCCATGCCATGGACTGGTTACCATGCTGCCATCAGGCAGAAGGTACAGGAGTATTCCATCCAAAACTAACAGGCTACGGGAAAGCTTCTTTCCTCAGACTGTAAGGCTAATCCTAACCCATCCATAGTCCCATGCACACCCATCACTTTATATCATGCTCATCTGCCAATTATATCATTCCATAATATACATAACAATGTAAACTAGTAGCAACTTAGGAGGAGTAAAAATGGGAATATGTACATAATGGGTAGAAGTATTGAATATTATAGATAGATTTACAGAGGAAACTGGCATCTTGGGGTTACGAAGTCTCCAAAGCTTCTGTCCATGCCAACAAATTGTTTGGACGGCATGCCAGAAAAAAGACGTTCCTATCATTACGGCACAAACATAAGTGCCTGGAGTATGCTAAATGCCACTGGAACTTCAACTGGAACTGCATGCTATGGTCAGATGACAAACACTGAAGGTTTGGTGTTAACAGAAGGATGGCTATACTGAAAACAATCTCTACTGTTAAGTGTGGTGGTGGGTGTTGGTGTGGGGTTTTTTTTCTTTCAAAGACCCTGGGAACCCTGTTAGGGTACATGGCATCATGAACTCCATGAAATAACAGGACATTTTAAATATGAATCTAGCCGCCTCTACCAGGAAACTAAAACTGGGTCGTCATTGGATCTTCCAGCAGAACAATGATCTTAAACATATGTCCAATTCATCACAGAAATGGTTCACTGAACACAATATCAATCAACTATCTCAGCCCCCTGATCTAATCCCCATTGAAAACCTGTGGGCTGGGCTGAATAGGTGAGGGCATAAAAGAGGATGAAGGAGGCTAGATGATCTGGACAGATTCTGTAAAGAAGAATGATCTCAGATCCTCGCTTTGTATTCTTCGAGCTTATTAGATGTTACAACAGAAGACTCAATGCTGTTTTATTGGTTGTACAATGTATTAAATGCAGGGGTGCTAGTAATTGTGGCATATGTGATATTGTTGTTGCAGATGTTTTTCCCCAAATAAATGTACTTCACTTAAAGGTTGGATGTTTCTCTTATTTTTCAGCGTAAAGCTACCAAGATGGCCGCCTCGGTTAGATCGTCTTATTTTGTATGTTAAATCAGTGTTCGGTGACAATTCTTGGATACTGTCATAAGTTTTGGGTTTGGACAGATAGGCCGAGGCAGAACGGCTGTTTGGATTGTAATCCATGCTTTTAATAAAGTTCAAACGGAACAAACAAACAAACAGACAAACAAACAAACTTAAAGCAACCTTACGACTGGGTAGTAGCGCCTTCGGCTAACAACCAAAATGAACCACACATCCGTGTGCAAACATTCAACATAAATAGGTTCCCCAATTGGAGGCAATAACGAACACCTGCCTCCAATTGGGGAAACCAAAGCCCATAGAGGTGGCCAGAGTCACCTCTTTTGGCCATGTCCTGACTATGGCCCCAGCCAGCGCAAAGATGGCTAGGGGCATAGCCAGGACATGACAGATATTTTTCTCAAGAGATTATTAACATCAGCGAAAGAACTCCTGTGGATTTATTCCCAGATTTTCTCGTGACATTCATGAATTACTTGACATTGGGGTCACAGCGACATTGTGGTCAGCAAAGGGAACAAACGGGGGTGCTTATTCGCTAAAGGTGCCGTTGACTATGGACTCCGCTAACAGGAATATTCCTCGCCAACGTGTGATCGCTTAGCAGTAAACCTGACCATCTTCTCTCACTGTTGGGAAAAATACCTCTTCTTCTCTTCCAGAAAGATACTAATACAACCGTTCTCAGCCAGTGACTCTGCTTCTGTTTGGAGAGGCCTCCAACCGATTACCAACTACAAGCCTAAATCCCCCCACTCCATTTGTCACAATTCTGCTGTATGGACAGAAGGGCAGAGGCAAGACGGTCTGTGGTATTCATGTTTTTAATATAAAGAAAGGAAACAAACAAACTCAAACAGCTTTAGCGACTGGGCATAGCCTTCGGCTGCTAACCAAAATAAACCACAATAATGTGGGCAACCATTCAACATAAATAGGTTCCCCAATTGGAGGCAATAACCAACACCTGCCTCCAATTGGGGAGACCAAAGCACATAGAGGTGCCTAGAGGCACCTCTTCTGGCCATGTCCTGACTATGGCCCCAGCCAGCGCAAAGATGGCTAGGGGCATAGCCAGGACATGACACCATTAATGACCTGCGACTTGCCAATGACCTGAATGAGGTCTGCTGCAGATTTGAAAGACAGAGTTCAGGGCACATACACAAGCATCCATCCCAGTTATCCCCTCATCTGCCACTACAATGGAACTAGCCATCCTGGGGAGGGACGCTAATAGTCAAGAGACAGAACACGCTGCAAAGCTACAAGGCCTGACTGTCTTCCCATCCACCCTAAAGCAATGTGCACATTAGCTTTCTGTTGTGTTCCCTAAAAATCATTGTGGAGGGCACTGTAAGTGAATACCTTATGGAAAAAAAATGATTGTAACATTTGAAGGATGGGAGGCAGAACCAGATGCAGGAGCAACTGAGGAGGTTTCCATGTATTTCAAAATAAAACTGAGCACTGTGAGCCAGAAATATACAGAACTAACATGCAAAATAACAATGCCAAAAACACCGGACAGACAGGAAAGTCATACATAACAACGATCTACAACGAATAGGAAAGTTAGGGCTGAATTTAAAACAAGGACATGACAAACCCAATGAAACACAGAAAACATGAACCATAACGTTTGTTACAATAATAGGAATACATGTAACTGTTGAAGAATCCAGGTACTGAACCCAAACCCAAACACAGGCCCAGACCCAGACAAAGTAGGTTGTCTTTGAGAGGCACTGGAAATACAAGAAGGGAGATGGAGGCAGATGCAGGGGTGCAGGGGAAGACTTTAATCAAACTAAATACAAAACAAAGCTGAGTGCAGTGCACTTACAAAAACCTACAAACGGAAACTAGGTGAGCAGGAGCAGGAGCAGGAGCAGGAGCAGGAGCAGGAGCAGGAGCAGGAGCAGGAGCAGGAGCAGGAGCAGGAGCAGGAGCAGGAGCAGGAGCAGGAGCAGGAGCAAACAATGACACAGACAGGCAACACGGACATGATTATGACAATTACCCAACAAAGGCAGGGAGAAACTGACTGAACTAAATACACAGACTAACGAGGAGAACAGAAACAGGTGGGGGAAAAACACAGGTGAACAAAATACACTGATCAACAGAAACCAGGACAAGACAACTCACAGACAAACAGAAAACACGGAACGTAACAGCCCCAGCAGGCCAGGACCGTGACATAGGTGGTGAGGAGAACAAGTATTTATTTAGCGCAGTCCGGTGATGAAATGGGTTATGGCAGGTGTGCAGACCAGTGAGGACAGGAGGCGTGATGGAGTGGTAGCGTGTTCAAACAAAGGTGTAGAAGGTTGCGGTTGTCTGGCTGGAGTGTTAGGTAGGCTAGGGCGTAAATCCTGGAAGCAGAGGGAGACAGGGGTCAGACGAGCTGGCAGGAAGAAACACCCAGGAAACAGGCAGAAATTGAGTTTAGTCGGAAGCGTGAGCACAACATACGTATGTAGACTAACGATCCAATAGGAACTGGCTGTCAGGTATCAGCTTAAATGGTGGTGTAAGGCTGATCTGGAACAGGTGTGCTGATTCCTAACAAGGAACAGGTGGGGGCTGGCTCAGGTGCCCCTAGGTTTCCCACCTCGCACTCGTTGCCCGGCAACCGGAACACGGACACAAAACAGACAGACAGGGAAAACAGGTTCACGAGGATAAGGGGCTTGACAGTTACAATGTCACAAATTCAACTTCAAGTTCTAACCTGACCCAATAGGTGTTGTTTTTGGAATGGCTGTTTTGAAACTGCGGGCATAAATGTTTAATGGAATCCGGAAATGTGCAGTATGGATTTTCCTTTGGCTTTTGACATTTCCGAAATGTCATGCTTCCATAATGTGCAAAGCCCTCACTTCAAATTATTTGAACGGGACTTAAAACAAAAAATATTTTAGTATAATATCATGTGATCGATGACGTCCGAAGCTTCATTTGTCCAAGCTCTTTTCAAACCCGAATGCAACACCCCACAGGGCACAAATGACCAAACACCAAATCAACATGTCCAATACGTGTTCCTCCAGACTGCTGTTCACATGGTCACGGGTTCGATTCCTCCTGTTGCAAGTAATACGATTTTGTTGAACCAAGCCTCAATGGTTCAGAAAGCCTTGGTGTAGCAAACTAGGAAACATACCGAAAACATATGACGGAATGCTTGACATGGAAACACAAGTCAAGAACACAGGTGAAATACTCAGAAAGTAATCAGGGGGGAATTCACGAGTACAGACAGGTGACAAGGTGTGACACCAGTGGCTTGGCAGGAAATGTACATTTACCATAAACAAGCATACAGTACAAGCACGTTTTACTAGATTTTTAGGATTCTTTGCACGTGCCGATCAATACAAATATGCATTTACATTTTCTTGAGTTATACCTTTCTTTTATAAGATTATACAAACTACACCATTGTTTTTAATGGGCAAATATTGCCCCAAAATGTATATTATTAGAATAACTAACTAATGTGTAAAGAATATCTTTACAGGAAGGTTTCAGATGAAATGTCCTAATATTTAACTATAAAGAAAAAACACAGGCTGCTTTGGAAATAGAGGGTGTGGTTGTTTCAAGGAGCCTGAACAAAAATTAGCTGCATGGTCGAGTTGGCAGAAAGAAGCCTTTACTGCACCAATACCACAAAAATACCTGGGGTCCCATGTATAAATCGTGCCTTTTTACAAATATGTGCATAAACCCTGCGTTGGCATTTATCTTATCAATGTTGAACTGGACGGAATGTGTGCATATCTCTACGTACATTTCGACCCATGCGTATGTACAGCCTAGCGGTTGAATTGAAGAAATAACCTGCTATTTCGGAAGAGCTGGTGGAGGAATGTCAAATGAAACACATGGGGAAAATCGTATCAATAGAAACATGAATATCATACGTGCAAACATTGCATATTTTACCGATTTATTTAAAGATGCTATTTTTCACAACCTAGAGGTTCTTCGTGTTTACAGCATTACCACACACGTTTCCTTACAATTTGTAATTTGACAAAATGTACAATACATTTCAATAAATTACTTTTATTTACTATTCTCACTGAATGAAAATGAATAGAACATGAAATTGGTACACTTATTCACCACAAAACGAATAAAACAGCCAATCAGCCTACTCAAAATAAGTTAGAGGCTTTGCTATGCAGCACTAAACGAAAAATGCATTCCTATCAAATAGAATAATCAATTTGACACGAGGTCTTTCCTAGAGACATTGATCTTCTATGAAACTTCTGAAATGTTGTATACTTTCTTGGCCACATTCCCTAGGCTACTATTTTTGTAACAGATCTTGCATTTGCAAGACAGCCTTGGATGTACCACCAAAAAACGGTACAGTCCTCACCAATTCCCTTTGATTTATGTCTGAATTGATACGTTTCTTGAATGTGAAGTTGAAATGTTATGATAAGCCTTGTGGCAAATTATAATTTACTGCAACCATCCCACAGTGACAGGTCGGTATCCCGATCTAGGACTTGTCCACTTAGATCTCCTCGATGATATCAGCGATTTGCTAGTCATTGGGAAAAATATCTGTAACACTTTGTCCCCCTCTTGTAGTTTGGACACTAGATCTAGAAGTTCACATTATGGGAAATGTATTTTCTTTAAAAAATGTTCTGACTGGTCTGCACACAAATCATAGGATTTCCATATACGTCAGAATTTAGTTACAAATGTATGCAGGATTGATACAAGAAGTCCCAGGTTACAATATGCCCGACAACACCTTGACACGCCTCACAGCTTTTGGCACATTGTAATTTTAAGTGACCAGACGAAAACAGAGCGCTTGATCAACTATTACAAACGACGGCATGCTTTCATTCATGATAAAGGGGGCAATACAAAGTTTGTTTTTTGATTTTGCCATTCTGTTATGACCTACATTTGAATGTGGATCCCATAAGAAATAAGACATGTGTTTTGCCTGGTCACTCATATTTTCTTTACAAAGGGTACATCTATTATCAGTTCGCCCCAGGGTATGCAAATGTTTGAGCACAACTATGCACTGATGAGCCGAAACATTATGACTACTCACAGGTGAAGCGAATGAAGTTGAATTTCTTCTAACAAGGGCAAATTTCAAGATCTGGGTAGATTAGATGGTGAGAGAACTATCTGTTCTCCTAGTCAGTGCATTGGATGGAGGAGTAAAGACCTGAGCAACTTTGACAAGGACCAACGCGTTATGGCCAGATGACCGTTTCAGGGCATCTCCGAAACGGCATGACATGTGGGATGCTCCCAGTCAAGCTCATCAATGCGCGAAGGTCTACTGTTGCACGTCAGTTTGACACGTGCCATCTTCCTAAACAAGCAACTTATAGTGTTTAAAGAATCTGCTGCTAATGGCTTGGTGCCAGATATCACGCAGGACCACATCAGGGGTCTTGTTGAGTCTATGCCTTGGCAGGTCACCGCTTATTTGGCAGCACGAGGAGGACCAACAGCATATTAGGCTTGTGGTCAATATGTTTTGGTTCATCATGTCATGGAAAATCAACCACTCTTTTCTGAAAACATATGCACTTCAACTCAGGACTTTGGGAGTCCAATAGACTTGAATGAAAATCATACAATAATGGCAGACATTAAAGCCAGGTCCTTCTGCAGATACACCCCCAACGTTCTGAGTCCCGACCATGGCTTTTATACAGAACTTACACACATCATGCCATTTGACTATTCATCTGTTTGGATGCTGGGGTATTCCTTGGTCTCTCCATGGATGCACAACATCCAGGTAGGGGAGGGTAGACCTCTGATTTCCTGGATTCTCAAGGTAAGGATGGGCTAGCTTGACCATGTTGCCTATGTCTAGCATACATTTACCCTGAAGCTGGGCTTTTACAGTTAAGGCTGTGTTGACCTCTTCTCCCGAGCAGCTAGTCAGCAGGTTGCAAGGTTTCTTTGCCAAAGTGTCAGATCCATCAGTTGGCATGGGTTCATTGAGCTGGTGATGTTGTGGGAACATGTGGCCTACCTCATGGCATTGGAAACAGTGTCTCTTGATGTTGGGGAGATACTGTGGTATTTCACGTCTCTGGTTGTGCGGAAAATTTCTGATGGTATTCCTGTCGGATATTTCATTGCGGCTGCATTATCAAGGTCCAGAGTCTTTTGTGCTGCGACAATTGAAAAAGTGTTAAAAGTCCTTTCGAAGGCCTCCACATCCACTGTCATTTTCAGATAGTAGTTGCTAGTTTGTGTACCTCAGTTCTCCCAAGGTCCAATAAGATTTCTGGGAACTCGTTGAGCAATGCTTTGCACGGCACAGGGCATTGAAAATGTATTGCAGAAGCCTGCATAACTTTCTTGACTAAAGCCTGAATAGATAGAAACCCAATAATTTCTTGAGTGTAATTAATATTTGGTTTCATAAATATTACCAAAACCTCCACCGTTGCGGAGTGCACAGAAGCAAGGGAATTAACATTCAGTTTATATTACATTGTCTTTTTATGTTCTTGACCGAAATAAACCCTAACCCCTAACCCTATTCTGTTAAGATTTCTAAGATAACCCCAACTTTGGTCAACCTAGATCGATTCACAGTTTCAATAGAGAAAACAATACTCCCTTATATTTGCGCATTTTAGACTTTGCTGGAACCAACCCCAGATTGGCCTTGATAGCCCTGCCCCCTTATAAACAATGCACAACTATTACAGGGGAACAATGGAACATTTGGGGAATATGGCTATGTGCCAGATCCACATAGCCATATAATATCTTTGTCTTGCCATGTTGCCAGATCCAACAAAAATATAGCCCATTGACCAGTCAACAAGGTCTTAAAACTAGCCCCTTAAAAACGTGCAAAATGTGGTGCAAAACAATTCTGGGACCCATGCAATTTCCTGTATTATGCAGACTGTTTTTGCTGAAAGAGCAATAGGTTGGAATCAAACCTACTCTGCAGCGGTACATGTGCATTGGAGGCAGTGGTTTGACCACATTTAAACTGACAATTAAATGGTTTGACTGAAAGTGACTGACATTTCAATTCAATGTTGCTTTTCTGACTGAATTCCGTAGCAGACAATTGAAACAAAAGTGTAATTGACATTGTTCCCAGGAACACTGTATTCAGACTGTGTGTTTAAAGGTTTTGTGCGTTTGAGGATTTCTAAAATGTGTGTGCTCTCCATCTGCAAAGCCATTTGTTCCATCTACATAGAGGCCCGTTTATTGTCATCAGATCTTGACATGTGGTGTATGTTTCCATTTCAGTCCACTCATCAGAGGCCGAGTGCTACTATAATATACTTCCCCTTCTCTTAAAGGGTCTGTTCACATTTCCTCTTCCCTTAACGACCTTCCTCGCAATGAAGACCAGCTGTATGTTTAGCAGAAAGTTTCCTCTACTGATATCATCGGCGTTGGCAGTCATGGTCTACCTCATCATCACATTGCCCAGGTATGTCAGCAAAGCTGTAACAGGTATGTGACATGCAAATAACAGGTGTACTATGGAAATAACAGGTCTGTATATTATCCATTAGATCACAGCCAGGCAAGCACCAACCCCACACTCAACTCTATCCATTCAACACATCCAGCCAGTCCATCACGCCAGTCTACGGCACCAGACATTTTATGGTCGGTGCTTACAAGGAATATCGTGTGACCGGACGCTCCGTACGCATCATTAGCATGTTCAGACGAGATTCTGTCGAGCCTCTGTACTGCATGTTCTACTGTGGGGCTCACTGGGCCAACACAACCATGACTGGAATGGGGGCAGAAATCCAAATTCACTCCGACCACTTCGGTATTTGGTTTAAGCTCAACCTTGCATTGACACACCTGAATCAACACAAAAATTACTGAATAGAGTGCTAAGTGATTCCCCTTTGACACCTTTTCTCAACACCTAAATCAGTGAAGAAAGAGCTTGGTGATTCTCCACTGACACCTGAATTAACACCTAAATTAGTGAATTAAATGCTAAATGATTCCCCACTGACACCTTTTTCAACACCTAAATCAATTAACAAAGAGCGGTTGATTCTCCGCCGACATCTGAATCAACACCTAAATCACAGAATAATTGTCTTGGTGACGTCTTGTGTTTGTAATTTGATTTAATTGTACTGTCTGTGTGCCTTTGTTTTATAATTGGATGCAGGTTTTCCCTTTGCAACGACTGATGTCTTGTGTCCACATCCTCCCGGCTGCAGCCCCACACACGTCACTCTCTCCAAACAAGCCGATGCACAGCCTGCTCAGAACCACGCTTTCCTCCAAATCCAGAACCTTTTGAAGAGGGAAGAAGAGGAGACATTCCCATTAAATTTCACTGTCTGTGTTTCTAATCTATTTGGGGATTATAACAACGTGCTTCAGTTCGCCCAGACTCTGGAGATGTACAAGTGGGTATTCAGTGACTGGTTGTTATTTTGGATGGCTGCTTTGCTGTCAATACGATAGTATGAACATTTATTCCGTCTACTGTAAGTAATTTTGTATAACAGCTCTTGCAACATTATGCAATCACAAACAATGAAAAACAAATTGGTTGGTTGACTTGGTGTACTGCAGGTTGTTGGGTGTGCAACATGTCGTGGTGTATAAAACCAGCTGTGGTCCAGACCTGGAGAGGCTTCTGCAGATTTATACCAATGACGGCTTTTTGGAGGTATGGATTGAATGGATTCGACTGGATGGATGGATTGATGGACATATTGACTGATGGGTGGTTTTGATTGATTTTAGGTGGTACCCTGGCCTATCGACAAACACATGACCCCATCAAGTGGATGGCAGCCCACTGAGCATGGAGGGGACATCCACTACTATGGCCAGCTGACCACTCTCAATGACTGTGTCTATAGATATATGTACCAGTCCCGCTATGTTCTGCTGAACGACATAGATGAGATTATAACACCATACCAACATGAAACCCTGACTCAGCTGATGGAGGTACTTCAGAGGCAACACAAAGAGGTATGGCAAAAAAGCACATAAAAATGTATTTGTAAAGCCAGTTTAGACCAAAAACTAGAGTGGTCTTTTTTTGGCAACATAACTTCAGCTGATGCTGGGATCACCGCTATCACAGTATTGGATTTCATGCTGACTATTCAATCATCAGGTTACTTACTGTGTCTGATGTATGCTGGTTTTACTAGCACCCACCGCCCCTGCCTCCACCTGTTACCCACCCACCACCATGGCATTGAGATACCCCAGAGGACCAGAGACCTCATGCCAAAACCTGTATAACCAGTAAAGGAACCAGAAAGGCCTATTTCAGCCGGCCTGCAGTTAAAATGAATAAATATTGTTGCCCTCACTGGATTCAAACTTGGGTCTCCCAGGTGAGAGGCACTGTCTTTAACCACTATGCCAAAGCACTGCACATTTGGCCAGTGGCTAGACATTATTCATGAATGACATTGATAGAATAACTATAGGTGCGGATTACTGACATTCTCATCAATTGAAAAAAACGAGAGAATGGTGGAAACACCAACTCTTTTACTTGCCAAGGTTTTTTTAGCTCCAGAAGCATGCACAGATACAAACCTTGAAAATCCTCCAGAAAAAGTCACAATATAACTGTGAACAGTTTTAGTTCAGGCCTACTATAACATAGGTGAATGTGGTACGTAGCCAGCAAAATGTTTTGTCTATCCTGACCCAAAAAGCATGCACGGATGCATACATTGCAAATACCCCAGAAATGGTTGCGAACCGTAACGCTTTACTGGAGAACCTTAATTCTTTAACCACTATGCAATTTAACAAGGTTAAGTAAGTCAGTCACCCACTCACTCAGAGAACTTCACTCTTCTTGGCTGGCTCCGCTTACGCGATCTGGCCATTTTTTTTGTGTATGGTTCAATAATTGTTTAAATGTAAATGTATTCAGTTGTTTTTGACAAAACACTGTAATGACAGCAAAGACATGTTTTTTTATATAAATGTTTATCAATAATTTTTTATTTTTTTCAGGTTTACCCTGTATTTTGCTCCAACCATTCTCCTGTTTATTAGGTGTTACTTTGGCTTTAGTTCAGTTCTCTTCCAAGCTTCATTTTGGAGCCGAATGAAGCACTCTTTTTGCAGTATTTACCGGGAAAGATTAGAAATGAAGACAAAGGGCCTTGAATTTAATGTACAAGTCAACCTCTATAGCAAACACTTAAGTCAATCAAGCACAGGTGACTAAAGTGTACATGTGTGCTGTTTACCAGTGTACCAGGATGTACAGTGGGAGGATAACAAGCGGGTGGAGGGAGTGAGATGCTTTGGGCGTTGTTTTACTATATATATGTATATATATGTATGTTTATATATATGTATGTTTATATATGTGTATATATATATATGTATATATATATATATATATATGTATACATATATGTATATGTATATATTTGTATATGTATATATATATGTGTATATGTATCTGTATGTATATGTATGTATGTGTATATGCATGTATGTGTATGCGTATGTATATGTATATGTACAAACAGTGGGGCAAAAAAGCCACCAATTGTGCAAGTTCTCCCACTTAAAAAGATGACAGAGGCCTGTAATTTTCATCATAGGTACACTTCAACTATGAGTGACAAAATTAGAAAGAAAATCCAGAGAATTACATTGTAGGATTTTTTATGAATTTATTGGTTAATTCCTTAGTAAAATAAGTATTTGTACACCTACAAACAAGCAAGATTTCTGGGTCTCACAGACCTCTAACTTCTTCTCTAAGAGGCTCCTCTGTCCTCCACTCGTTACCTGTATTAATGGAACCGGTTTGAACTTGTTATCAGTATAAAAGACACCTGTCCACAACCTCAAACAGTCACACTTCACACTCCACTATGGCCAAGACCAAAGAGCTGTCAAATTGTAGACCTGCACCAAGCCGGGAAGACTGAATCTGCAATAGGTAAGCAGCTTGGTGTGAAAAATCAGGCTGTGGGAGCAATTATAAGAAAATGGAAGACTTGCAAGACCACTGATAATCTCCCTTGATCCGGGGCTCCACGCAAGATCTCACCCCGTAGGGTCAAAATAATCACAAAAACGGTGAGTAAAAATCCCAGAAACACACGGGGGGACCTAGTGAATGACCTGCAGAGAGCTGGGACCAAAGTAACAAAGGCTACCATCAGCAACAACCTACGCCGCCAGGGACTCAAATCCTGCAGTGCCAGACTTGTCCCCCAGCTTAAGCCAGTACATGTACATGCCCGTCTGAGGTTTGCTAGATAGCATTTGGATGATCCAGAAGAGGATTGGGCGAATCTCAAATGGTGAAAATAATGAAACCAAAATAGAACTTTGTCATGTTTGGAGAAGAAAGAATGCTGAGTTGCATCCAAAGAACACCATACCTACTGTGAAGCATGGGGGTGGAAACATCCTGCTTTGGGGCTGTTTTTCTGCAAAGGGACCAGGACGACTGATCTGTGTAAAGGAAAGAATGAATGGGGCCATGTATCGTGAGATTCATGCAAGGGCATTGAAGATGAAACGTGGCTGGGTCTTTCAGCATGACAATGATCCCAAACACACCGCCCGGGCAACGAAGGAGTGGCTTCGTAAGAAGCATTTCAAGGTCCTGGAGTGGCCTAGCCAGTCACCAGATCTCAATCCTATAGAAAATCTCTGGAGGGAGTTGAAAGTCTGTGTTGTCCAGCGACAGCCCCAAAACATCACTGCTCTAGAGGAGATCTGCATTGAGGAATGGACCAAAATACTAGCAACAGTGTGTGAAACCCTTGTGAAGACTTACAGAAAACGTTTGACCTCTGTCATTGCCAACAAAGGGTATATAACAAAGTATTGAGATGAACTTTTGTTGTTGACCAAATACTTATTTTCCACCATAATTTACCAATACATTAATTCAAAATCCTACAATATGATTTTATGGATTTTTTTTCCTCATTTTGAAGTTGAAGTGTGCCTATGATGAAAATTACAGGCCTCTCTCATCTTTTTAACTTGCACAATTGGTGGCTGACTAAATACTTTTTTGCCCCACTGTATATATATATATATATATATATATATATATATATATATATATATATATATATATATATATATATAAATTCGGACAGTCTGAAAATCAGAATTTGGTGGTCTTGGGAAGATTGTGTAAATTTAGCCATTAACTGTATTCTCTCTTTCGTCTTTTCTTCTCTCCTCTCTAGGCCGGAGTGTTCCTCATAGAGAACCACATCTTCCCAAAGTCCCAGTTTGAGCCCAGTGGAAGGTTTGATCGGCCCCGCTGGAGGGACATTCCAGGGATCAACATAATGCAGCACATCTACAGAGAGGAGCCAGATTATAAAATCTACCACCCCTCCAAGATGATCGTAAGACCCAGGTTAGAATCTACACCTCCTGCAAAATAATAGAACGACCAAGTTTATGATGGTACAACCCAGGTTAGAATGGAAAATCTAACACCCGCACTTTTACTTTGACACCAGGTCAGTGGAGCAGACATCGGTCCACTCTGTGCTCCGTAACTTTGGGGAGACGATAAAGGTTCCTCCTCATCTCTGCCATATTATCCATGTCAGAGTTGCACTACAAAAAGGCCTGAGCAAGGAGGAGCTACACGAAGATAAGAGGGTCTGGGACTATGAGAAACAACTGGTGCCTAATGTAGATAAAGCACTGGAGCGAGCAGGGTTACTAACCACAGAGTAAGCAAGACAGAGAAAGGCGGGGAGACAATATCCACCAAAGCTACACATTTAGGCTTAGGCCTTACGCTTCTGCTGTATGTCACCGACCACATCTCAGAGGTTCCCACAAAGCACAAGAGACTTCCAAGCACTGGACTGGAGTGGATGTGTAGTATGTTGTTATATGTGATGAATATATTTGTAAAAGATCTCATATTCCTATGTCAGACATTAACTTTGAAAGCTGGTGGTTTTGTGGCACAATCAGCGTATTCATGACACGGTATACAAGTTGTGGTGGCCTTTTTTGGCTCAACAGCAGCTCTTAAGGTCTCGTGTCTCCCCTGTCTTATTCCTGTCTAGGTTTTCCATGTCTGCCCTGTCTGTTCAAGTTGCCCTCTGTACATTGTGTTCATGTGCTATGTTTAGAGTTTGATCGTGTCTTCAGTCTCTGTGTTCCATGTTCCCTGAGTCCGTCCGGTCTGTGTTTTCTGTATGTCTGTGCTGGTTTTCGGTTCTAGTGGTTTCAATTCTATGTTTTGTTCCATTGTCATTGGGCTTCATTATTTTTACCTGGACCTTGTTAACCCACCTTATATGTCAGCTGTTATGTTTGGTCTGTGCAGAAGCATTGCTTATTTGTACTTGTTACTATAGCAATTTGCCTAACCAAACTGCGTTTCCCTTGTACGTATTATGTTTTCTTAGTCTGGGTTCCTGCCATCCTGCTATTTGTTCCAGTCTACATGTTTTTCGTTGTTTTGGCCGTCTGTGCTTTGGCCTCACCCTGTCTGTCGTTGCTTCTGCCTGCCATAGTTTAGGTTATTTTCTGTTTAGTTCCCTTAGTTTAGTTCTTAGTATTTGCGCCTCTGTGTGTTTTTGTGTTTTGGCCATCTGCTTGCCAACATTTGGGTTTTGTATTGTTTGCAAGATAAAAGAAAGGGGGGGAGGAAAATATTAAAATGTAAAAACTTGAGCTCTGTACCTGGGTCTCATCACTGCCATATCATCGAAACATGACAACCTCTTTGACTGTAAATGGACCAACATTTTAATTTCTGTACGTTTTTATATTTTTGTTTGTGCAGGAAAAGGGAAAATGATTATCTAAAGCAATGAATGTATTTTGTATTAAATGTGTGTTCTTTGTGTTGTGTGTATAATAGGTAACACCAGGGGGGGGAGAAGTTATGTTCATGCAAAATCAATCGTTGGGTAAATTTTTCGTGCCTTAATTCAGTCATCTGGTGGCCCATGTTGAGGGAATCAATAATAATCCATTGTATACTTATTCCCCAGCCAAAGTTGGCACCATTTGCATTGTCCATTTACTTTGACATTGCACTTGCCTTACCAAAGTTGTAGGAAAGGCACTGATTTGAATATGGGCTAAAACTCCCCTGTCTCCTGAGGAAACAGAACTTTATCTTTTCCTTCTGATGTTTATAAATGTTTGCTTGTCTTTATGCTATAAGTACAGTTTAAATCTTACATATGGCCCTTTTTAGAGAAGTGTAAATCTCTTTAGTAATAAGTTAAACCCTAAAGTCTTGCAAGCCTTCAACCTAAACATTCCCTGTGAAATCCAAAAAATAATCAAGCAATGTTCTCTCAACTTACTTTAACAAAATAGTTCTGATCGGTATTGATGGAGCACTGCCACCTAGTCTTAAT
>JACXGJ010006425.1:14555-34585 GCA_016801105.1 Esox niger | reverse complement strand
TGTGGTGAGGAGAAGGGTGGTGTGGTGAGGTGAGGAGTGGTGTGGTGAGGAGTGGTGTGGTGAGGTGAGGAGTGGAGGAGTGGTGTGGTGAGGAGAGCAGTGGTGAGGTGTGGGGAGGTCCTGTGGGGAGGTCCTGTGGGGAGGTCCTGTGGGGTCTGGCCTCTCTATGGATGTGTGCAGGTTAATGAGCTCTATAGGTCCCACAGGAGCTGGACTCTTTATACCCCCTTGTTCTCCTCTTCAGCTCTCATCCCTCCATTACTAACAAGAGAGGGAGAAAGGAGGGAGAGAAAGGAGGGAGAGAAAGGAGGGAGCGAGGACCAGGTCTGCCAGCCTCTTGAAACAATTATTTCCTGGGATGAGAGGCATTAGAGGGTTTGTCTGCCAGCTCGGCCCCAAATGTGGCAATAAGGGAAAGCTTCAGGGAGAGCGTGGCTAATCAGAACCAGGCCCCGAACGACAACAAACCAAACCAAACCACACACAGGAAAGTCCACACTTTGTATATTAAAGCTCGGCAGGGGAAAACAAGCCTGTAGAAACATCCAACTGTAATGAGAAACAGGCCTGATGAAAACATATGAGAGAGTAGGAGGTGCTTTGATAAATTAATAGACCTCTTGG
Organism: Esox niger; assembly: GCA_016801105.1. NCBI lineage: Eukaryota > Metazoa > Chordata > Actinopteri > Esociformes > Esocidae > Esox > Esox niger. The sequence goes on along the minus strand of JACXGJ010006425.1, from coordinate 33,961 downwards.
CCAAACCGCATCTGCCTTTTTCATCCGCTTTCCATTGTTTTGTTCAGGCGCTCTATTGGACATTGTGTTGGCCGTTCAGTTTCCTCATTCTGTCAGATGTGGTATAGCGGGGTTTAGCTGGGATGTCTGTGGCTACACTGCCATGCCTTCAGCTAGCATGTTACATCGAGTTAAGCTACCACTCGCCTTCCTATTGGTTAATTGGATCAGACGTGAAGAAGAATACTACAGTAAGGATGGAGGAAGGGGAAGGAAGAAGGCTAGGAGGAGAGGGAGGTATCAGTACAGAGAGGGGAGGAGTGCTGGACCGGGGGTAAGGAAGAAGCGATGGGGGTGACGGGGCAGACAGAGTAACTGAACCGTACAGGACCGAGGATGAGAGGAACATTCCTCAGGTTGATCCAGTGTAAACCCGGTCTCTTATTGTTGATCTCAAATGGAAAGAGAAGCGCAGATGGGGGGCTTCCATCAGCCTTATATGGGATTGTCACTCGGCCCGGCAGGGAGAGAGGGAGAAAGAGAGAAATAACGTGACAGAAATGGAGAAACCAGACAGAGGGGAACATGTAGCCTTGTACGTAATATAGGCTACAGTTGTTCTCTGACATTTGTTCAAGGATCTGCTGTTCTTTGATAGAGGAAGTCCTCAGGCCCCGAGAACAGGAACAATTTCCTGCCCTTCACACAATGTGAAACTAAACACAATAGCATCAACACACAAGAATCCCCCCACCACAAGGAGCTAGTCACTGCTACAGCTAGTCACTGCTACTAGTCACTGCTACAGCTGTAGCTGAATCACTCTGCCGGTGCCATTGTTCCACATTGACTCCCCAAGGTCTCTATTCTTTTATTTTAGGATCTCTTTTCTTTCTCTGCATGGAAAAAATGAATGTCGCCCTTGACTGTATTTTTATTCCGTCCTTCTCTGCAGCTTGCACTGCGCTGCAACTTTTACAACATGGTTAGATCTGATTGAGGAGAAACGGGACACATTCATAACACAGTAATAGATGTAGACGATTTTCAAGGTGACATTTTAAATCGAAAAGCAGTTCATTCAGAATGCCAATGAAGAAACAATGAACTTTGTTACTCAATGCCTTTTCATTGGAGTATGTAATTGTTATGTTAGCAGCATTGCAGGATGTACGCTAGCTGCTTAACTCAATTACTAGCCTGCTAAGAAGCTATAAGGGCTAGCCTCACACGGGGTGATCTATGTGGCCAGTAGCAAGGAAACCTGATCGTCAACAGCCCAGTTAATCTGATCAGCAACACTCTGTTCAAGTGTGTCTGATTTAAAGAGAGCAGCACTTGGGCCCAGCATAGCCCAAACATCAGCCCTATCGGCTTTCAGCATGGTGAGACAGCCACCGGGGGAGCCCGCTCTGCTATCTGATCCACACACCTTCCGCACCTGTCAGCGCAGAGACACAACACGGCATACCTCAACAGGCCGCAGGCAATAGCGGCTGTAAGGACGAGATCCGGTCTACGATCAGGTCTCCCACTCTTCATCCAGTCCAACGTAATTGGGCCAAACAGATCCTAGATCAGCCCTTTTGGTTAACTGTGAATAGTCTCAGTTAACCAAAACTAAAATATTGTGGAATTGTTTCAGTCAGATGTTGGAGAGTCTTGACCTGTTAGGAGATCAGAACGGGAATCAGAACAGCTTCTTGAGCTGTCGTGAGCCAGTTTGTAGGCCAAATTTCCCCTCCACCTCCAAAATGGAAAATGTGCTGATACCTGCTAAACTGAAATATGAATTAAAACTGATGAAAGCCTGGTGAATTACGCAGGATTCTCACTGATTTACGGTCTCTTTAAGTTTGGTTGCCTGTCGACATGAGAGTCAGCAAACATGAGCACAGGACCCGGGCTTCACTCTCTCCCACACAGGAACAACAAGGGGGCTGTTCCCACTGTAAACCCCTGACTCTGGGTTTCTCCTGCCTGTCGGTTTGGTTTGAAAACAAATACCCAAGAGACAGGGAATGTGCATGATGTAAGAGCCATGTAACAGAGAGAAACAGACATGTAAAGTCCCCTCAGATATCATATTCATAGGTATCATGTGAAAGACAGTCGGTGATAGGCGTTTTTTCCTGAAAGAATGACTGAGAGCTTTCTAGTCACACATTATTTCTAATACGACACCGGTAAGAAGGGTCCAGGAAAGCCCCAACGGACGGAGTGGTGCTCCGGCTAACAGTGCCGGCAAAAACACACAGAATCACACGACGCCGCTGCACCGCAATTCACCGTAGTTTAACCCAACAACGAATGCTAATTCGGACCGACACAGCCGCCTGCCAGTAACATTCAGATTGGTCACCTTTGCTCCTTGGCCCTGACCCCACCATCTGAAGGGGACTCTTAGACTGTGTGATGTCGTACCGACCGGTAACCATTATCCTCTAATGAACCCCGTGGGGATGGGACAGGCCTGGGCAGTTTCCCTGGGCTCTGGAGGACTTTCCTTTGATAAGCTGACCTTCCGCTGGCCCTTAACTGCACTGGAATGGGATGGCTGATGTTCTAGTGCCTTTTAGAGGCACGTCCCGGTGTTGTTCTCTCCCCTTCTATTCTAAACCTACCCCCATCTCTCTCTCACACTCACTCACTTTGTCTCACTCCCCTCCCCCATCCTCTCTCTGTCTCCCCCTCTCCCACCCCTCACCCCATCCTCTCTCTGTCTCCCCCTCTCCCACCCCTCACCCCATCCTCTCTCTGTCTCCCCCTCTCCCACCCCTCGCCCCATCCTCTCTCTGTCTCCCCCTCTCCCACCCCTCGCCCCATCCTCTCTCTGTCTCGGCGGGCCTGAATGTCAGTGTAATGGTATTACATGTGCTGACCTTGCGCTCCATGTCAGCTGTGAACTCGGGCCCCCAGGAGCCAGGGCAGCGTGACTCTCTCAAGGGCCCTGCTGACAGAGCCGGCCGACAGACACGCGGGCAGACAGAAGGCCAAGCAGGCATTAAATGGATAGACACGTGCAAGGTTTGAATGGGGATGGGACACATGCCGGCCAGCCTCTGCTATGTCTCTATGTAGCCTGGGGTCGGAGTTCACGGTTGTTCTCCTCAATATGTGCTCCCCTTCATGTGCGGACTGGGGCGCGGGCAGCATATGAAGCAGGGCAGGGTCCATTGCAGTGTGGTCTGGGTAGTAAGAGGGATGATATGATCCACCGTGGTCCAGGTACACAGAGGAGCTTGTCTCATCCCATCTCATCCCTTCCTCTAGCTAGTGAGCCATAGGGCAGGCGAGATGAGGTCTGACAGGCTGAGGTAACGCCCTGAGACCCGGTTAGAAGACAGACAGTGGGGTAGGGTAGCGGGTCTGGGACGCAGTGTACTGATGAGCTACTAATCACTATGCAGGAGAGATGTTATTAGCAGTAGTCTGAAATATTATCACACACTATTAGCACGGCATCACTATTCATTAGACTGACGGGCCATGGTGGAAAGTGTGTCTGTAGGCCATGATGTTCGAAAGAGACAGACAGAGAAACACCAAGAGAGAGAGAGAAACAGAGAGAGAGAGACAGAGATAAAGCATAGAGAGAAAGAGAGAAGAGGCAAATAACACATTGTGCAATCACAGCAGCAAGGATTGTGACTTGTTGCCATGAAGAAAGGGCAACCAATTGAGAAAAACTTTGTGAACCTTCATTAAACAATATTAATTTTGGCTCCCCTTGTCATATTTACTCGTAGCTATTTGCAAATGTAAGTATGCTTTACATAGCTTATAACACAGAAAATGCACTTTGTGTAATGTTTAATTAATATTTCAGATACATTTTATTTCCACTTGCTTTGGCAATGTAAATAAATACTTTCCATGCCAATAGCCCTTTACACTGAAACTGAATGAGCGATAGAGAATATAGAGTGGCCTTATCGTTCATCATTTAGAAGTCATTCCAATGCTCTACATGAGTCATATTAACTGAATGAATAACAAGAGAATAGTGTAACAATTGTGTTTGCTACAAATGACAATCTCCCAAATCATCCTGGATATTGTTATGACATGGAAATATTAGGGTTGAATTTGAATACATTTCCCAGCAAAATACATCAAACAAATGTTATTATAAATCACATAAACAGGCCACTGTAAACATTTATTGATATCATAAAAAAGGCTATTTAACAGAATCTTGTCATAGAGAAGCTGTATTTTCAGAAGCCAGACGACTAGTGTGTCAGATAAGAGGGAGGAAGAGAGAGTTGGACAGAGTGGGGGGGGTAGAAAGAGAGGGAGAGGTAGATAGAGGGTGGGAAAGTGGGAAGGGGAGAAAGATTTAATTGGATAGGGAGAGGAAGAGAGAAGGGGGTGGGAGAGAAGACAGGGAAGAGATAGTGAAAGGAAAAGGAGGCATAAAGGGAGGGAGGGGAGAGAAGGACAGAGGGAGGGAGAGGGAGCTATAAAGCTCTCCTGCATCACAGATATTAATATCAGTCCCTCTGCGCTGCCCTGTCTAAGAGCTGCACTCCTTCAGAAAGATCGTTTTGTATTTCATCAAACTAAAACTGAAGCTTTACTAATATCCATTTGATGCTGTGTCGCTTCAACTAAAAAGGCAGCTCTTGAGAAAAACATTCCCAATCAAGTCGGAAAGGGCTTCTTCCATGTTCTGCCCTCCTCCAGCCGTCTCCAGGCATCAGGAGTAATAGCAATCAAATTCACGACAGAATAACAACTTCTAATGTCACAAGACTATGTGGTTCTTAAGGAAATGAATCCACTGATGTACAAGAATCGAAACACTGCCTCAAAAACTGTGGGGGAAAACATGCTAGTTTCCAGGGTAACTCGGGGTGCTCCATGCAGAGCCCCTGACCTCGTATGTGTAGTTGTAGGTTACCCCGTCTCCTGTCCCCCAGTTATTTTATCTCATTGTAGTGGACTCTCTGAGCCCACGGTAATGAATTGGGTAATCCAAGTTATCTGGCCCATTCATGGGCTGTGTGCAGTAAATCAATATGGAACTGGAACTCAGCCAGTCATCCACTTTGACTGACAACCACTAATCTATTGTGTCCTAAAGACACATTTTCTGTGTCTGTCCTCTCTTGTCCTTTCTGCCCAAGGTCACGAGGAAAAACCAAACAAATACTGTCCGTACTTCCAAGAACATCCATTTTGGCTGAATGTCATCAGGACCCAATTGGAAATATAGTGAACAAATTGAATTTTTGGGGTTTGGATCCCCATAGCTAATGCCTAGTGTGTTGTAGTCTTCAGGGGGTGTACAGGGATATACAGATGTCTTAACATACAGGGATTGTTGAGCCAAGGGAAGCCGGGTTTCTGAAGCATGAGCGAGCAGGCAAAACCTCCACAAGCAGCCAGCACCATTTCCAGAGAAACCAATCAACAGCGCCAACCCAACAAACTGCTAAGAATTTTTATGAATTTCAAATATCCTCCCTGCGGTGACTCCATTGGCTGCAGACTAAACGGGAATGCTGATTGGCTGCTATCCCGGGAGGGCCAGCCTATCAACACGCCCGCTGTGGTCACGCTGAATCATTAAGCCGGCATAATTCTGTTGTGCTTTAATAAACATCAACTCCCACAATGGCCGGTTGATTATGTCACTCCTCTGTTTCGAACGAAATCCGGAAAAGGAGTCGAGCCAACTGAAATGCCGACCGTGAAACCTTCAATTGTATGTGGATATCAGTGGGCGATTTCAGCATGTTGATCCATGTAAAGCGGGAAGAAATAAATAATGCCTAGCCAGGATATGTGTTTGATGTGGCATCTCCGATACTAGAGACACTGCGACAGCAGAGGCGAAACCACAGCATCAATTGCTTTTGAGTCACAATTACTCCCAGAAGCTTAGCAAATGTCCAGCGCTACACAGACCCTCTAGACTCTCTATCGCGATCTGTCCACCTCCTCCTCCCTCTCGCCCTCTCACTTCTCTCTTCCTAATCCCTTCTACCGTCAACGTACCATTAAAGATCGATTTGAGATTCATCTTAATCTCTCTGTTGCTCTCTCTTCCTATTGGCTCTGTCTATCTTGTCATTCCCTCCCTCAGTATTCTAGATTGACTGTAGGCTAGCTAACAAATGCTGGCTTCAAGTACATTTCTGACTCAAACATACGTCAGGTTGATATGGGTGTCAGGTGACACTGATCAGTATCAAGATAATTAATTTGTTGTCCAATGTCAAATTACGGTACACAGCGATCACAATAAATAAAACCCATGATACATCTAGAAATGATTGCTTCGATACAGACAGCTGGCTATGTAAATATATTACTGAGCAATGTACAACATGTTCACATTCATTTGTGATTTAGTCTGCAGGGCTTTAGTTTACCATATTGGTACAGACGCCTAAAAGCAGAACTTGCCTAAATATCTGCTGCTTGAATTAGGACAGGGAAAAATCCCTCTGTAATCACAATTATAAAGCGTAGGAGGATTTCTCTATTTTTGTTGCAAAATCAAAGTGTTGATCTTGATCTTCAAGTCATTTGTGGAAGAAAATAATTAGAAAAAGGAAGAATAAAGGAAGAGAAACAGATTGAGAGACGTAGAGAGAAAGTCGTTTGAATGTGAGTAATGAGATCACTACGGGGGAGTCAGTGTAATGTTAATGGGCAAGCTGGGGAGAGAGAGAGAGAGAGAGAGAGAAGGGGGAGACAAAGAGAGAGGGGAGAACTATAGAGAGACAGCTGGTTAAGCAGGCCTCTATGCACAGACAGCAAGGCCGAAATAGACTCCTAAGGAGTAGTGAATCACAAATGGAAAGCGAGAGAGAGACAGGGAAAGTCTGAGCAGACCCAACAGCCAGAGCCAAGGGGTAACACAGAAGTAGGCGGAGTTTAGGACAACGCACGGAGGAGATAATGGGGTGTGAATGAAACGGCAGGGGGCTCTGCGTGCGTCTGCTCAACTTGGCCTTTGCGCGGCGGAGGGAGCCGGCAGTTTGCTCTCCAGTACCCAAGTCAGGAGGCCTGACTGAACCTCTTCTCAGACAACTAACAGCAGGGGTCCTGCTCTTTATCAATTAAGAAGGTTTTACGGGGGTTAAGTGTGGAAAAGTCAAGCGGAGGTGAGGATACTAAAGGTCACTCAGACTACACAGTATTGATTAACCGAAGAAGTCTCAACACACAACAACACACACAAAGTGTGCAAAGGACAGACCAGGCCTAAAGCATACAAGAGCGCAACACACACACACACACAGAGTACTTACACACCAAAGAAAAGTTCAAGCTTTCTTCTAAAACATGACATGCTGCTTTGTACTCGTGTTGCTTTTGGTCAGGCTAAGCTGCTTAGCAGATGCCCTCACCCTTATCTGAGAGGTGGACAACTTCTGAAGCAAATACTTCTTCTGGCTGTAAGCTGGACAGAGCCAAGACAGAGAGCAACATTTCCGGGGATGTTTTCTCTAGGGCGCTGAGCCACACTGGCCGTCTGATCTAAACAGCCCTCTTCCACAAGCCGCCAGGACTCTCAGTACCACTCAGCAATACGACCACCACCATGGAGGGCCTCGGGCCACTCCAAAAGACGTGAAAAGAGTTCCGAGGCGAGCAGAAACAGAGATGTCGCTAATGACTGCTACAGTATGTGTGTAATGTCCATCTGGGATGTCGAAGTCCATATCTGGTTTGGCCTTCATTCGTCCTTCTTTGGAAATCAAAAAATCATATGCATAGTTGTCCCTTCTGAAATGACAGTCATTTTAGTACCTTAAAATGTGTGCCTAGGTGACTAACTGGCAGGGGCCATGACAAGGACGCTCGTTCGTTCTTTGCAGCAAACAATTTCTCCAAGCAATTCTCCCTGTAACGGCCAGTGGATGCATTCAGCCTGGATTGCTAAGTGCAACATGGTTAGGAAGATTGCCTGCCATCTCACCGGTCAGCTGAGCAGTGTTTGGGGGAGATTGACAGCTGTCATTTACAGTACAACTGTTTACCTGGCTTCTGTTCTTTGTCATGTCGTCCTGACAGACATGTACATTTCTAGTCTGATAAACAGTCACACATAATAAATTAGTTATTTTTATTAAATGCACACGTACCAAACAAAGCCAATGATTTAACAAAAGGAGGCAATTATTGGTTAACAGGGATTAATTGAACCCAATCATTCAGTCTGAAAACAAACTGATTTCACGGTCATTATAAAGGACATTCAGAGATGAAGCGAGAAATTATTATGATTGGAAATATACCTGCTAGCCAATTATGGAACTGCCAGAGTTTTCAGTCGAAAATGTATATTTCATCTCAAGTCAGAGATGAATGCTCAACATAAAATCAAAAATAAGTTGAGTCAGGAGTATGCTATAGAGAATGTACAGGACCAACAAACTAACTGTGAAGAAGTGACTAGCCCATTGGGTTAGGTGTGGAACGCATGCTTGTGTGTGTGTGTATATGTGTGTGTGTGTGTGTGTGTGTGTCTGTGTAGGTGGCAGTAGGATCTCTGCTGGGCTCAGGGATAGGCATAGTTCCCCAAGGGAGACAGGATGGGCTCTATTCAAACCGTTGCCATGGGCCTCATCTGTTGCTAGGAACACCATCCACCATGCTGGTTTGACTGCAGTAGCTCTCTGTCTGTCTCCCTAATTCTATCTCTCTCCATCTCTATATATCTAACACTGTCTCTCATTCTATTTCTACCTTTTTATCTATCTCTATGGATCTCTATATATCTCTTTTTCTGTATTGTCATCTCTATATATGTAAAGCTCTCTGTCTTTCTACCTCTATCTATCTCTATTTCTCTCTCTCCCTCTCTCTCTCGCTCCCTCTACCTCACTCTCTTCCTATCGGTCTTCCTCCTATCCATCCTGCCCAGTTCAAAGTGTGAAAGTGGAGGGGAGACACAGCAAACCAAGGGAAGAGTGGAGCAGAGGATGAGGTCAGACATGAGAAAAGGAACAATGATCTGCTGATGTTAGACAAACAGTGGGTCACCCCTAGTCACCATGCCCTGGGATCAGTGTTCTGACTGGCTCACTGACTGGCTGCCCAGCTGACTGGCTGCCCAACTGACTGGCTGGCACAGACACCCTTTTCTGAGGCAGACAGTGAACCGGACCTCCCCGTCAGGACACCAAATCCAGGTAAAAACCAAGACTGACCTGGGTCCCATGTGGGCCAGTTCAGCTTGACAATAGAGCCACTGCCTGAGGAAACCGGTCAACCTACTGGGCAGCTGTCTGTCCTCTGTAATCCTGTAATACTGTCCCAGCCTTTGTGAGCCACATTCAGCTGCATCTTACTGCTGTAGCTCTCTGTCCCTTCACCCCCCCGAAGCGACACCCCGCCTCCTCAACCCCTTAGTCATGGAAATTATGTGGTAGCGCCCAGGTAAGTGGGCTATGGCCCTGCAGGGCAGACATGCTATGTTAGTTAACCAGTGCAATGGAACATTAACAACTGTTCAATTTGTCCAATTAATGCGCCTGTCACATGCTCCACCCAGAAGGGGGTCGGTAGGGATGCACCTGAACCAGCCTTTAATACTGGGACAACATAGCTGGTTCCAGGAACCCATCCAAACCAAATGTTGATTTTCCCCCAAAGCACAGAACTGTGAATAGAATCAAATAGGACCAGCGGCACATACAGTACTGTTACCACATTTACAAGACTGGAGATACAGTACTGTTACCACATTTACAAGACTGGAGATACAATACTGTTACCACATTTACAAGACTGGAGATACAGTACTGTTACCACATTTACAAAACTGGAGATACAATACAGTTACCACACTTACAAGACTGGAGATACAATACTGTTACCACATTTACAAGACTGGAGATACAATACTGTTACCACATTTACAAGACTGGAGATACAATACTGTTACCACATTTACAAGACTGGAGATACAATACTGTTACCACATTTACAAGACTTGAGATACAGTACTGTTACCACATTTACAAGACTTGAGATACAGTACTGTTACCACATTTACAAGACTGGAGATACAGTACTGTTACCACATTTAAATGACTAGTCCTTACATTACAGTTAGGGATGGGCATGGATAGTCAAAAATAATACCCAAAATGAATTTAATATCCAGTAGCTGTGTGTGTATTACATTTTGCCCTCGATTTTTTTGTATATAATATATCTATTTCTTTAGTTGAAATAAATGAACTTGAATAGAATTTTTCTAAATGCTATTAAAATCCCAACCTCGACTTTTCACATATGACGATATACCATAACATAAAAAAAGTATGTTTAATTTTGATAACATGCACTTCCAACTGTGGCCAGATGAATCTGACCGAAGATATGCAGACATTAAAGGTAGTACCAGATCTACAGTTAGCCCAGCTGAGAATAGACGCCTCTGGTTCCAGGCTCAGTACTCAATCCCCTGAGTCAGTACTAAGGAGCAGCAACACAAAACCTATATTCCCAGAACCCACTTCCTTCATCCAGTGTCTCTTATAGAATTGATTGGAGGCCTAACCAGGAAAATCCACATTGAGTGTTTGCTGAGGGCTCTTTAACCTCACCATTTACCCTCAACCAGGGTTATGTCTTTCTACATATCGCTCTGCCTCCATCCCTGCCTGGCTACATCAGTGGTGGCTATTGGCTGGCTAGGGCGTTGTGCAGGCGAATGCCGGATGGCGTGGTCAAGATGGGAGGATTGCACAATACGTCCAACCAAGGAATGTTGATCTTGGGAAATGTAGTCCCGTAAATGTAGTCCCCAGAATAATAAGTATATGGCAATTGTCCCAGACAGCCATGACGTTTGATCACGCTATCAGGGTGACATTATCTCTACATAATGTGATGCCAGTTAAAGTGATCTGCTATTGGTTAATCGAATGTTTCGGGGAAAGAATTCGGAATCTTTTAACACCAGTTGATGTACCTGTTGTAGGTGACGTTTTTGAGCCTTGGACCCTATTGCTCTGTAAATCTGAGGTGTTTTTAGAGTCGGAGTGTATTGACTGGGCCACAAAACCTCACGGACCCCCCATCCACGTCCAACACCCTCCTCCCTTGTCCCAGTCGGTTTCTGGTCAGGTGAACATCCAACTCCTGAGCAAAGAGTCCCTCCAGGGCAGTGCTCCTTGTCACCAGGGACAGACAGACACCAGTTCTGAACCCACTGACAGACACACACCTGACCTACACTAACCTGAAACACACTGGGAGTGTTGTGTGCCATCTAGGTGACAGACATGAGCCTAATACTCAAATGCTCCAATCCATCATAAACTGTTAACCCCTGTTCCTACATCTACCCCCGACTGAAACGTGCAAATTTCACCAGCGCTGGTATTCCTTTCTTAACCATGCTCCATCACAATCCAAGAACTAAGCTAGGAAACAGCAGGCACTTGTATGACGAGAATAGAGTAGAGGGGGAGTGTTGACAGAATAGCGAAGCGGTAGAAAGAGGTGTGTGTGTGTGTGTGTGTGTGTCTTTGTTTATTTGCTAGTTTGTTTGTATGCATATGAGTGTGTGTGTGTGTGGGTGTGTGTGTTTTTGGGGGGGGGTTCTCTGGGAAGGGAGCCAGTCCAATTACAGGCAGCAGTGCACCCCAGGACTGGGCCCTACATCCTTCCTACAGCTGAACTGAAATTCACATTGCAACAATCTCTATCTCAGCTTCAATTCACTGTGTTCTACCTCATCCCTCTACACCTCCCTCCTCGCTCTATTTCCCTCCCCCTCTCCCCGTTTCACAGCAGAGACCCCATTATGTGAATATGAGGCCGCGGTGCTGCTAAGCCTTGTCACCTCAGCTACCAAGCCTCATATCCTGTAAACCTATAGCCCTGTCCTGCTGTGGGGATCTCTGCAGCTCTGCCACAGACGGGTCCCTATGGCCTGCTTGGCAGCATCTTATCAGCCTGCTGCAGTGGGAAGGGCAGAAGAGAAGCTGGGTCCGGGGCGGCACTGGGCCGGTTCCTCTACCCAGGTCCTCCAGGACCCCCTGCCTGGGAGGCAGAGGGGTAAGGGAACCCTGTAAAAAACAACCCTCTGTAACGGAGCCCAACCCTCTCTCTCCCCTCTCAACTGCCCCTCTACTCTTTCTCCCCCGTCTCTCTCCACTCTCTAATTGTAATCTATGCATCAGGGTCCATACCCTCAACTGGCTGCACATACAGGCTTCTGAGCTTTTCTCTCCAAGCCAGGCAGCCAGTGAAGCAGCCAGACAGTGATCCAAACAGGCAGGCAGTAAGGCATTGGAGCGTGGAGCACTGTCTCTTGGTGAGTCTCCTGATAGCCTGGTTAATTCCTCCCCTTGCTATGGTAATGGTTACTGTGGTTACAGTCATGGTGCAGTGGTTGAGAGGGCACCAAGCAGCGTCCAAGGCTCAATTTGCATTTTCTTACATTAAGACGGAGAAAAGATGTGAGAAAAAGACATATCGTGAGTAAGGTGGAGGTGGATAAAAAAGGAAAATCAACTGTATGTGCCGGAGAGAAGAAAAACTGTGTTCTACTGTTTTATTCAATTCATCAACACAGAAAAAATTGTATTCAAATGAGAAAAATTAAGACAAATGGGTCTCATTCAATTCTACATCCTGATTGGAGGAAAAATCTATTATGAATACAGAGCTGAAGTAACCAAAATACACCAGGCCCATTTGTAAAGGGTCTCAGGGGCCACTGAAACAGTGGGCTGACCTTACCACTAGCAATTTAGGATGACAGTAATTGGCCAGTCAAATGAATGCAGTTATAGTTAACCAGAAGTATTCATCTTGCTCTTTCATAGGCCCTATACGAATACGAATACAACTAGCGAACTAACGCGTTCAGCACCTGTTCTACAGGATTGGAACGCGTTATCTAGCTGTCTCGTTTGCACTTGTGAGCATAGTCAGCCCTATTAGCTAGCAACAATGGACCAGAGCTGACGTGTCGACCGGCATACTATGTGAGCAGCACAATGACAGGGTGTCAGCTGTCAGCTTTTTAAAAAATAGTTATTAATAGTGGTTATTTCTTTTTTCATGATGGTTTTCATCCATAACTGTTGGATACAGTGTTAAACTGTAAGTGTGCCAGCCTTACGAATACATTATATTGTCTTGTATCCCCCAATTATCCTCTTCCTTTCACTACGAGTGACAGCTGTTGTTTTTGGGGGGACGGGATCCGTTCCGCCCTGGCCCGTGTGACAGAGACCCAGGCTGTCACTCAAGCTGTGACAATTCCCAGAGGGGAGGAGCCAAGCTGCAGCCGACAAATCCCATAATCTGCAGTCATCCAGTCCAGATCCAGGAGAATAGACAGATGATACTCACTGCCACCATGACAACTGATCGCATTTATAAGGTATAGCAATTTTCCAGGTGCCCGAATAACTCTACATCGCAATGACCTATATTATTTACATATAACCAGGCAACTACAGGCCATTCTTCTAGATTGCACACATAATTTGTCTGTCAAATTCTTTCACTGCACTTTCATTTAAATATCAAAACAGAGCTGGCTGAGTAATGTCAGGTTAACCATTCTAACATGATGAAGTAGGCCACTACACTCAACACACAACCTGTTCCATTTTCTCCATCACTCAAATCTCTCCATGCATAATATCCACCTGATCCACAAGGTGGTCTAAATCCAAGCCTAGTTTTGATTGCTGTGAGCTGATATGTGTCACGATTAGAGGACCGTCGGCCCTTAATTAATCCTACAGTCTGGGACCTGGCCGCCTATCCCATTGTCATTTCTATTCAACATGCTATTTTGCAATTTTTCAAACTCCAGAATGTAACTTTAACTGACAGCATTGTCTGGCCTCTCCGGCAGGGAAAGCAGGCGGGTAGCGTCGTGTGCCTGATCTGTCTTTCCTCCCTCCTCTCTCTGGGAATATTGAACGGAGAAAGGTGCCTATTAAAATTAATGGGCCAGTAGAGGTTATTCAGTATGGCCACCACTGTGAACAGAGCTCATTCCACCAGGAGAACATAATGAACAAGCGAGAGGAGCGACACCACCCACCCCCCCGTTCACCCGGCCACCCGTCACTCTTGCCCACCTGCTCAACTGTCACAGGACCAGACATATTAAATATTGGGGAGAATAGTGTCTTTTGTCCTTATCACCATCCATCCATCTCCAGGCGGTGTTCTGGGAATAGCATCACTTCACAGCATCTGAGTGTCAGTTTGCTGTAGCCAGGCGTTCAACACTGATAAAGTGGTTCACAATCTCTTTAAATGGACCTTGATCTAGAACTTGGCTTCTAGACCAAAATAGCTTGAGGACAAAAGCCAATTAACAAGCCTGGAGAAGGAGTGGTTGACAGCCTATAGTCCCCAAGTACTGTATGTCAGAATATTACAAATACAAGACATGCCTGACCCTAACTCACCAAGCCTGACCAAAACTGAGTATATTTGACCATGCCGGACTAGAACTGCAGAGGACTGCTGGTAAGTGACCATAACTAGTGGTAACTGACCACAGCTTCTGGAAACTGGCCATACCTGTTGGTAAGTGACCATAACTAATGGTAACTGCCCACAACTTCTGGAAACTGACCACAACTTCTGGAAACTGGCCATACATGTTGGTAAGTGACCATAACTGCTGGTTATTGACCTTGAACTGCAAAGAACTTCCAGAAGCTAACAGTAACTGTTACTGACCTTCTTGAGGCGTCCACTCTTGGTGCCGACGAATGCCACACAGTACCCGTTGTAGACATAAGATGTGACGGAGGTCATGCGGTCCCGGGTCTCAGTGTAGAGGGTGTGTCCTGTCACCAGCTGAGAACCACCCAGGGGTTGGTTAATGTCCAGACCGCAGAAGGAGTCGTCGATGGGCACCGGCTGGAACAAAGGAGGAAGGGAGGTCAGCTACGGAGTCAGACAATGAGGGAGGGGCAGCAAGATCAAAAGAGAAAGGAGGTTCTAGATGGAGAAAGGAAAGATCCTAGGAGGAGGGAGTGAGGATTCTAGGGGAGTGACACTAGGACTTGAGAAACTGAAGGTTCAAGGAGGTGAGAAAGTGAATATTCTACTAAGTGAGAAACTAAAAAATGTCGAAATTGAATTCAGTAAAGGTTTTCAGAGAAGGAGCGTGGAGGTTGTAGGAGGTGAATGAGAACGGGTCCTGAGAGGTGGAGGTGTTCTAGTGAATCTCAGCGTGTCCTGTTGCAGCCAGGCGGACAGATGCTGTCTCTCTATTCGACTAGGCACACATGCTTCAACGGTGCTTGACTCCCCCTGCCTCATTACACAGCGATATGATCAGGCCAGGAGCACGAGAGCAATGCCTACTAAGTAAGGCCCATAGCAAACAGGTAAATATGGACATGGACAGAATGGACATGGAGACAATAACTGTAGAATCTAACATGCCCATCCAAGAGAGAAATGACCTGCCAGAATGCCTGATAAAATATTGTACTCAACAGGAATCGGTAGAGCTATGCTAAGTCCCGACGACACAATCGCAATAGTTCAAACTTGTTTCATTTTGGAAGTCGACGTCGCGTCACATCAAAGAAAAGAGGGGCTAAGCTCCAACCCTGGTGGGATCCAGGTCAGGGCGGAGTGTGTGTGGCAGTGGAGGAGGGATGATGGCCTCAAAGTGCCACAAAGAGTAAAGGGAGATGGGCAAATGAGAGCTGAGTGTGGGAGGAGCATCATTCAGTGGTCCCTGGACAGACACACAGACAAGACACAGACAGGCAGACATACACGGACAGACGCAGAAGGATCACTGACAAAGACAGACACAAGCGGCCAGACAGACACATACCTACAGGCAGATCACTGACCCAGACAGGCCACTGACAAAGAGCCAGTCCAGCCGGCCGCGGTTAGCCATGGTTGTTTACCCACATCGCAGCCCTCCACGCTACGCAAAGCATCAACAACCAGCTCTGCCGTTCCTAAGTGGAGCGAAAAACAACCATGCGGATGGGTATAAACGCCCCGGCTGCACGGACACACCCCCCCAGCCCACGCAAAAGAAATGCCACCTCGCTTTTTTCACAGCTCTCAAAATAGCACGGATGGAGAGGATACACACTCCACTGTGATACGGAAAAGGCAGAGCTCGGTTGTGTTGATGTTGTTTAATCGGTGAAGGTAGAACATGTCTAAAATGGTTAGAGCTGGTTTAGGGTTCAGCATGCGACGGCCCAATAGGGGGGTCTACGTCTGTCACTGACTGTAAGAGACAGTCGCGATCTGACAAGAGGTCTATAGCGGGAGCTATAAAAAGACTGCGAGAAGCTAGCCTCCGCGTGCCTGTGCCAAACAGTGCAACTCATCAGTGATCACGCAGACTCCGACACCAAGATAACGGCACATCTGAACCGTTTAGAAGATGTTCACTTAGAAGGCCTGGATGGAAACGTTCATCGCTTTGTGGTTGTGTTTCCCAAAAGGCAACTTCGTATGGGTTTTTGGGATTACCGTTAGGTTTTTTTCCCTACATTATTTCACCCATCCACCGAAGGACAGGTCTTTGCTACATTTTCTATTTTTGAATCAACTTTGTTTAGCATTCATTTACAAATCTAATTAGCATTGTGTTACACCACAGTGAAAATAGAATTCTAAACAATACAAGGGAGTGTTGATACGTTCATATGAAATAAAATATGAACATTCACTCCATATAATTCCATACGTAAACATGCAGTGCCAGAATCGAATGTGTGTGCACTGACGTGAACAATAAACGGCTGATTAGCCATTCACACAGACCGTGTGACCTCCTGACCTCTCGTCCCCATGACTACACCAAGAGCGGTCGGGGCTAGGAGACAGGGATGTGTACAGCACATAGGTCCCGTTTCCTCTCAGGACACCGACTGACAGGCCTGAATCAATAATGGCTCCACTACTGACATGCTCTGGCCACCAGAGTCAGGAGGCTGGCGGAGAAAGCAGCAGTGAGCTGAGAGACACCATGGGGCCTGTCAGAGGGGTTCCTCCACGCATACAGAAAGGTAGTAGTGCATGGTGTGACTCAAAAGGCTGCTTCACACTTCACACACAAACAGAGCGACAGACCCTGTACACTGTCTGTTACGAAGACAGAGTAAACTACAAAATGAGCCTTGGAGGTCTGCATGAACTGTGTAGCTAGCCTGACAGCAGAAAGAATAAGGCTACATACTTTCCTTTCAATTTATTTGAGGATTGTTTACATGAGCGTATACGTATCATAGCACTAATTACTTTGAAATGTATATATTTTTTTGGTCCTTGGAAAACCAGCATTGCACCTTTCTTGAGGGAGATCAAAAGAATCAAAATCAAGGTTAGCATTCCTGAGGATTTATCAAGCAGATTGAGAGTTGTATCCATTGATCTCTATCTACATCATACATTAAACATGGTTGATTTATTGTCTAGATCTTGACAGACAGACAGCAATGCGTCATCACGCTCCTTTCTTTGTTAGCTATGCCAGCCGGTAGACCCTGGCCAGCGGAGAACCGGGGAGAACCGAGAAGGGAACGTTTAGGGAAGACTGTGAAATGTGTCTCTGACAGGGCACCTGAAGACCATTCTAATGATGAATGAAGGAGATAATGTAAGAGATCTGAGTAGTGATCAGGGTTCCACTGGGGCAAAATGACATCTGATTTGACTCCTGCTTTGACTCCCACATTGAGAGAGGACGCCACCATAAGGCCTCACTTCCTTATTCTCTCTTGATATTGCTCTTTCTACATACACTGGTCCTCGCCCTTTCTCGCTCCCCTATGTGTCTTTATCTCTCTCCCTGTGGTACTAATGAAACAGCACAGCCCAGGCCCCAGATAACTTCTCCCTCCGCCTGACAGTCACCTCTGACACTGCACTAATGGGGAATCTAGTAATGTTAATAGAACCGGGGTCAATAGAGGCCCCCGGGGGCTATCACAAAGACAGCCACACACTTCTGATCTCGCTGGGGATATCATTAATAAGTCAAAAAGTATATAATCCTCTTCATACACCCAACCCTTTCCTGGACCGCAGTGACAGAACACACAGTCATTACCACGCAAAGACACACACAAAACACACACAGCACACAAAACACACGCACACAGCACACAAAACACACACAGAGACAAGTTGCAGTCACCAAAAGCCTGCCTAGTCTATAGCCTGCCACACACGCACGTGCGCTCCTTACAAAGTCATTAGTGTTCATAATTCCCCTTTAAATTCATATTAGCAATTAAAGAACAAAGACTCCGAGGAGGAGGCTGGACGGGGCTCACGGGACTGAATTAAAACGAAGAAACCTGACGGTGGCCGACAAGATGTTGCAGCAGATATCTGGCCTGGCATTAGAGGACCAGGGTTACTGAGGGTACTGCTCGCCATGTGACTTAGCTGCTGCCACACTAACACGAGCTGAGCTTGCACGCACTCTCTCTCTCTCTCTATCCCTCCAGTGTTTTCTTGTGCGTTTCGCTCGCAATCGCGCGCCCCTCCTTCCAGGGAAAAGCATGTTTATTTGGATATTATCACTTTGATGGTTGCCAAAGAAAACAAACCCCCTCCTTAAATTGTGTCCGTCATTCAGATAGTCTTTAATGTGCCTGTTCTGTTCCCCCCATCAGAGCTGCAAAACAATTATGTCTAATTACATGTAGTGTGAGAATAATCTGATAACAGGAAGTAGAGTCATAGCCCTGCAAACTAGAGCAGTCAAAGGCAGTTATCTTGATTGCCTTGTTTGTTATTTTTATTTGTGTATGCATCCACAGCAGATTGTCTTTCTGAAGTCTTAACCCCGTAGTTACTAGGGTAGTTAGCTTGCCTGTTGTTTAATGTATTTAGGAAACATCCAAATCTGTTTTGTGCTAACATTACACTCCATGAAATGAGCGTTATTATGCCAAACAAGGAGTGACAAGGAATGAAATGTTAGCCAGGCTATTAGAGCTGAGATCTGCTAAGGAGTGGCTCTGTAAGCTATTACCAGAGCAAACCTCAGTGGCCAGGAGTAAATGTAAAATGTAATGAATTATGCAGCGGCCTTTTAATTTTGAACCAAGGCTAATCTAATGTCACAAAGAAAGGGAGAAAACTGATTAACGTCATCTATTCGTTAGTTTCAGCTAAGGCGCGGACAGACAAAAACACCAAATATGTTTCACCAATGTCGACCACCGTCGTGGCCTTGAAAAGTCGGGTGAGATGAGAGCAGAGGGGCTGCCATTGTTCGTAACGACGGACCATGTCACTAAGAAACCCACAGTAGACACTGCGGAATGATTAGGGACGGGCACCATGTACAGTATGTGTGTGTCTGTGGTTGTATGACATTCTGTTCCGTCAGGGACAGAGTGTGTGTCTGTGGTTGTATGACACTCTGTTCTGTCAGGGACAGAGTGTGTGTCTGTGGTTGTATGACA
>JACXGJ010006425.1:0-14455 GCA_016801105.1 Esox niger | reverse complement strand
TGACATTCTGTTCTGTCAGGGACAGAGTGTGTGTCTGTGGTTGTATGACATTCTGTTCTGTCAGGGACAGAGTGTGTGTCTGTGGTTGTATGACATTCTGTTCCGTCAGGGACAGAGTGTGTGTCTGTGGTTGTATGACATTCTGTTCCGTCAGGGACAGAGTGTGTGTCTGTGGTTGTATGACATTCTGTTCTGTCAAGGACAGAGCGTGTGCATGTGTGTGCGTTTCTGCATGCACGCAGGTGTCTCATGTGTGGCTCACCGCTTTAGTGCATTGCACGTCCTTTCCCAGCAGCCAGTTGAGCTCCAGGTTGCCCTCTCCTTGGTAGCAGGACTGAAGGCGCTCCTTGATGCGGGCGTTGATGTCCTTTATGGTGAACACACAAAGTGCCGAATCATCTGGCGGCCTGTGGTACTGTTTCTGGCCTTTGGAGAACACGGCGAAGAGCACGTCGTCCGTGGGGCTGATGTGGAGTGAGGCGGCGAGCGCGTGCCCGGGCTTGGACAGGTAGGCGGCCTGCAGGAGACGGTACTCCACACCGTTCCTCACGCAGCCCATGGGCAAGGACACGTACGAATGGAACTTGTGGTCGTCCTTGCAGAGGCGGACGATGCGCGAGGTGTAGAAGAGGTCGTTGGACGAGCCGCCGGACGACATGCTGTTCTCCGGGGTCTCGGGCTGGACAGTCAGGAAGTAGACGAAGGAGCCGCTGGCGAAGCCGTACACGTAGTAGATGTCGAAGTGGGCCACCAGGGCCAGGGTGTCCGACGGGATCTTTATCAGGGACGAGACGAAGTCTGTGTGGAGTTCGTAGTCCAGCATGGCCGAGGACTCCGGGTCACGGGGGAGTTTGCGGCTGGAAATGGTCGGGAAGTAGTCCTGCTTACCGTCAACCGCTGTCCCGATGAAGAGAGTCCCGTCCTGGCCCTGGGAAGGCACGATTACCCCATACATGGTGCCTGTCTGGTTGACGCTGGAGAGGTAGTGCTCTTTCTTATGAGACGGTTCCACCAGGATGAACAGGTCATCCAGGCGCAGCAGCTTGCACACTCCCTGGTAGAGGCTCCCACAGGCCAGCAGACGGTTCTGGCTGTAGTCTATGAGGAGCAGCTTGTTGACGTTGTTGGTGCAGGTCAGGGGTTCAGAGCAGGGCTGGACGATGAGCGGTGGGTAGCAGGCCTTGTTGTCATTCTCAGGGCCCGTGTCGTGGGACACCAAGAGGGTCAGGTTGGCTGAGACCTTGTAGATGCGGTTGACCGCCCCGATGTAGAGCGCCCCCGTTGTCTGGTGGACCGTCAGGTGGTTGAAGGCCCAATCCCGGTGCTCTGGGTGAAGGCTGCTGAAGGTGGTCTGGCTTTGGCACACCGTGGTGGCGACGGCTAACAGCCACAGAGCCAGCATGGCCGGCACGGCTCCCCGACTAGGGCCCGCCAGGGGAGTCCTGCAGCTGTAACGAGTGACCCGCCATGACCGCCGAGCCTGCATGTCTCTAGGGGCGCTGCAGCGAGGCAACAGCAGACTAAACAGGAGGAGGAGGAGGAGGAGGAGGAGGAGGAGGAGGAGGAGGAGCGGGAAGGAGGCGAGGCTGCCTTCCTCTTTTTCTTCTCAAAGGCGATGTTGAAACTTGTATCGTCACCAGGCTCTTCACATGTTTCTGGAAGAAAGAATAGGGAAAGATAGGGGATGAATGAATCCGTTAGCCCATCATGACTCAGTCAAAGGGGAACTAATAATGCTGATGGAAAAGGCTGTTCATTCAGTAACTGCCTGCTGCTTGAGAAGGGCAAAGTTCACCCTCACCACGGTGATCAGTTACGGAACAACAGAATGGATGCTGACAGAAGACAATGGCAGGAAACCATTATTGCCACATTCCAAAGGAGTTTCAGGGAGAGAAAGGTCTGATAGGAAAAGGAGCGGCTAGCCACTAAAAGACATGGACATGACTTGAGTCATCGTCCTGCTGCCCAACTACCTCATCAAGCCTCAGCGACTAATAATCCAAAAAGTTATAGTACTTTTCAAGGACCCCAAGGACTAAGACAGTGAGTTTCTAAGAAAAGTACAAACCCTTGAACAACAACTCAGAAATGTCTCATGAGGATGGCCAGTAATGAGTCATATTACTTTGAGTCCTCCGGAGAAGCACACTTCAGGGAAGCATACATCAGGGAAGCACACATCAGGGAAGCACACTTCAGGTAAGCATACATCAGGGAAGCATACATCAGGGAAGCATACATCAGGGAAGCACACTTCAGGGAAGCATACATCAGGGAAGCACACATCAGGGAAGCACACTTCAGGGAAGCACACATCAGGGAAGCATGCATCAGGGAAGCACGCATCAGGGAAAAACACTTCAGGGAAGCACGCATCAGGGAAGCACACATCAGGGAAGCATGCATCAGGGAAGCACGCATCAGGGAAGCACACATCAGGGAAGCACACTTTAAGCTTGTGGTCTAAAATCAATGGAGCCACTTTTTGAAAACTAAAAAAAAAAATGTTGATGTCATGGATAAAAAAATACAAGGAAAGAAGAAGCTAAAAATGTCATGACATTTAAAGAGATATTTTCCAGTCTTATATATGAGAAAGCTATGAGCCAATCAGGCCTTCCAACCATTTTTCCAAAGGTATTTTTCCCAAAGATTCTTTTTTTTTACAGTTTTTAGTCTGAATCTTTGTAGATAATATATTATAACATTGAATATTTCATAGAAAAAACTAAAAGATCACGTTTTTAATTGTCCCTCATGAAAACAACCCCTGGGTTAGAGATTTACAGCATGGCTAAAAACACAAGGCATAATAAATACATGCAGCTCAGATTTCACTAAACTAAGGAATAAAATACATACAGCTCATTCCCCTAAACATAATTCGGGAAAGCCAGCATTAGCATTACGTTGTGATTTCCGTTCCACAACCTCCTCCCAATTTCCCTGCTCCATTCATGTACCTCATTTCAAATCTGATTGTGAAACATACATCAAGGAAGGTTTGCAATTTAGGTAACGATGCTCTGCAGAATGGCTGCGTGGGTCTCACCTCCTCCACCGTGTTAGAAATCTACAGGGAGAGAGGGAGGGAGACCCTCTTCGCAGGTTATCCCCGGGAGTTAATTACGGTGCATGGTAGAGGGGAGGTCTCCAGGATCTTATTACTAGAACAAAGTGAGAACAAATTGGGAGCCAGATCCTCCGCTTATACCCCCACCTCCAACCCTTTAAAGGACTGTTTTACCAGGATCTGATCATATGAATTATTATTATTATTCCTTTTAGTGTTCTTTATTCGCCAGCTATCACCATGACACCCTGCTGGGATTAATCAGCGGCCCCGGAACGGGACACCAAAGACATGCACAGCTCGCCCTACTGTCGCTAATCTCACACTCTCACACCACATCCAGCCCACTGCTATGTGAGAAGGGCATGAGTTACATCAGCCCAATTCCATCCGGACCAAACAACGCCACGCGCTCAGGGGTTAACAAGTGGAGACAATGGCAGCCTTAGCACAGCACATTCTCAAATCAAGGATGATCAGGCGTAGCGCTCCAACAAGGCTAATTAGTAAAAAACTGGACGAGGTAGCTGGGGACCGTGCACGTGTCTGTGTGTGTGTGTGTGTGTGTGTGTGTGTGTGTGTGTGTT
Organism: Esox niger; assembly: GCA_016801105.1. NCBI lineage: Eukaryota > Metazoa > Chordata > Actinopteri > Esociformes > Esocidae > Esox > Esox niger. Next base: position 10,792 of record JACXGJ010006425.1, on the reverse strand, counting down.
GGTGGGATGAAACGTGTCGGACACAAGCCTACATCGTTCACTACACTCCACATTTGCATTTGTCAGCAGCTAGTGAGGCAGAGAGGGGAGGACTGTGGGGACAGTCAAGCCAAGGGTGAGAACAGAGAGTTGTGGCTAGAATATTCAGCTGCTTCTTTGAATTGGTCATTTGCATACCTCTGTATGAGGTGGGATATAGAGGATGGCTAGTGTTTCAGGAGTGTTTATATGAGCTAGGATATAGAGGAGGGCTAGTGTTTCAGGAGTGTTTATATGAGCGAGGATATAGAGGAGGGCTAGTGTTTCAGGAGTGTTTATATGAGCAAGGATATAGAGGAGGGCTAGTGTTTCAGGAGTGTTTATATGAGCGAGGATATAGAGGAGGGCTAGTGTTTCAGGAGTGTTTATATGAGCAAGGATATAGAGGAGGGCTAGTGTTTCAGGGGTGTTTACATGAGGGAGGATATAGAGGAGGGCTAGTGTTTCAGGAGTGTTTGGATGAGGAAGGATAAAGAGGATGCCTAGTGTTTCAGGAGTGTTTGGATGAGGAAGGATAAAGAGGATGCATAGTGTTTCAGGAGTGTTTAGATGAGGGAGTATGTAGAGGATGTCTAGTGTTTCAGGAGTGTCTATGAGGCAGGATATATATGATGAAAAACACTCATGACACCATAGGCTTCCTAGTGAAATAAACATGAGGAGGTACTTCCGGGGTAAGCAGTGCCAAATAGTTTTGGGGGTACAGTAAATGAGAAAGGTTGGGAGCCACTGCGTTAGAGGATTCATTGTTCTTCATATAGGCTATGCATTTGTTATTTTCTTTCACACAAACGATTATAAAAAATATTCATTATTAATTAAAATGCATAGTACCTAATGTAAAACAATCCGATAGAAGCATATTATATGCAACGCATCAGGGTGGACGTGATCCACCCCGGCCACCCCTGGCCCCCCCATGGAGGCACCACTGGTTACCCTAGTGGTACGATTATGCTAAGCTACATTTTCTGAGAGGTATCAAAGAAGACGTGAGGCTAGATCATTTGGTTGTGTAAACTTGCAGATATGGATAGCTCGAGACGCCACCTTCGAGGAAGCGTGAGCCCCGGTGTCCAGCATGTGTGACAACACAATTCGGCCAGAACTGTGTCAAGTTACTGTGCAGTGCACACTCACACCATTCGATTTTCCCGCGATTGATGGCCACAATTCCTGCGTGGCACGTCGTGGAAATGACAGTGTAAATTCTAATGCTGTGGAAATGACAATGCAAACCAGGTAAATCCATGTAGCATTTTCATCCGTCAGCGCAATGCCCCACCCCCAAACGCCGCCTGTGCCAGCGGCCATGCTGATACCTTGGTGTGTTTCATAGCTCTGTGGAGGCTTGTCCAAATGGCCCGGTGTTCCCCATGCAGGGCACTAGGTTTGACCACAGCCCTATGCGACCAGGTCAGAAGCAGTGCACATAGGGAGCAGGGTGTCATTTGGGAGTCGGCCCACAGTGTGTCCCTCTGGAGGTGTAATCAGGCTCCTGCTGAGGCAGCAGCTATTCCCTGCTCAAGACCCTCTGCCTTTTGCCCTTTAGGTCTTTAGAAGGCAGGCAGCCCACCCACCTCCAACCCCCCAATCCCCCCCCCCCCATGTAGCCTGTGGTGTACATATTACAACCCATCCATCTCTCCCTCTCTCTCTGTCTCTCCTCCTCTCCCAAGGCCTGAAAACAATCTGTGCTTCATTATTCCCTTGTGGTGTAGAAGAAGAATGAGAATTAAAGCTGCAAGTGTCGTTTCCCAGTTTCGGCACTGTACCCAGTGTGGCACAATCAAGCAATATTAGACATTTCCCCCAATTAGCGCATTCACTACTCCGTAGCCCACAAGTCTTTGTAACATGTGGTGAGGGGAGTGAGCTTTTGAAAGTGTCCCAACACTGTTGCTCATCATAACGCCACCTAGTGGCCAGTTGCACAGGGTGGTGTCGACCGAAGCCATTTGTGATTCATCCAAAATTCCCACCTTCTATGCTGTACCATCTCACAGGATCTTGCACTTTCATTTTCCACAGCAGAAACTGAAAAATAACAATAACCATTGCTAACAAATACAAAGGGGTTACAGCAGCGTAAAAGAAGAATAATGAGCAAAAGTAGAAAAAAATGACTTCTCCAAGGTTAGCTGTTAATATAGCTACAGGGAAGAGAAGCAGTAGCAATGGAGCTTTGTCTCTGTTTATGTTGTTTTCCCCTCCTCTGCTGCTCTGGACGTGGAGGGACTCATTATGCTGACAACCAAGGGATTACAATAGCTAGCATTGCCTTCGCTTGTTAGTCACTGTCTTGTTTGAAGCCACAGTTTCGTTTGTATCATCCTAAAAGTCAGCTATAGTGTGAAGCAAATAACATGTACCGTAAGAGTTAAGGGGTGGGTGGATCATGACCCAGTCACCTAAAAGCCTAGACCCCGAACAAACAGCAGACGAAGACTCTGAGTCTTTGAGCTAGCATTTGGGTCAACACTGGCTAGATGCAACTATACTTTGTTTCTACATTAAAGGAGTAGAATCAGCGCTGTGCAGTACAAACACCTCTTTTAATTCCTCTCCATTAACACAAGTTTAAAGCTACAGCGACACCCCTTAGTTCACTGCCACAGCAGCACTGGCTTAATCTCCAAACCCAGACCCAAATGTTGTTTGCATGGATGCACACTGGCCAGCTACTTCATTTGTCTGCCACAACAAACCAGTAGCAGAACAACTCCACAGTGTACAGAGGCAGGGTTGTCTCTGCTCACTGACACATTGAGACATCTGTTTTCTACACAGGTCTTGTTTGTAGGTTAGCTTTTATTTGTTGACGCCAGAGTTTGTGGTGATGCAGAACGGCGTATTGGCGTACTGACAAATGTCAGCTACAGTGGGGATTGCATCATCCCACAGACAGGCCAAAGAATCCTCGGAGCGCTCGGATTGCCGTGTGTCTGTACCTCTTACTGGATTCATCAATGTGTCCTGTGATTATCAACCGTTGAATTTAATCAACTCTCAATTGAAATATCCTTACGAACAGGTGAAAGACAGTGAGCCTACTGACACACAGAACAGGGGCCTTCCAGTCATTCAGTTACGAGGCTAACTGTCAACTACTGAAAGAAGACAACAGCATTCCATTGTGTTCCGGAAGCTGTGATCAGGGCTTACACGGTTATATTGAAATGGAGGCACTTTAGCATGCACATCACAGCGCGGTTGCCTCTGACTGCCTGGCTAACCGGACAGGCTGCGCTGGCTTGAAGCACTCTGCCTGCCTGCCGTCTGGTTAGTCCCTGGGCACTGTGCTGTCTTTGAACTGAGTCCCTCTGACCAGTGGTCTGTACAGGGAATATGTCACTCGCCCTGGTCCCTTTGCCCACACATTGGTGTTGCCCTCAGTTTGCATCCACTCAGCGAGCTTCAGGGGCAGTGCATGGCCATCAGCAGGCATTGGGAGTTAGGGAGCCGGATTGTGGCAGCTATGCTAATCTGTTGATTAAGTGAAGGGCTTGCCACAGAAGAAAAGCAAACACAATGACCAACAGAAGGCTAACAGAGTGCTGTGTGGACAGTGTAGCCTGGGCAAATGGTCTAGGGACACAGTGGCGGAATGCTTTCAGTAAGCGGTCTATAGCCTGGAATCCCTGTCAACCTGCTGGAAGACAGCATCCACCTCCCCCTCCCTCTGCTTAGTGCCTCTTGACTATTTTCCTTTCCCCCAATGCTAAGCTCCTTAACAATGCAGCAAAAATTGTTTGATCTCCTAAATTCATATTTACAGACATTGTATTTTATGAGATAAAGAACTTAAACTGAAATCCGGTTACGGATTTAAATCCAATTAATTGTTGTGGGATAGGGAAATAAATGACATTCTGAATTGTCACGGCTCAGATTAATTTTGTTATTCCCTGACTGATTAATGTAAAGCATGAAATGTAAACGGTTAAATAAAATACTATCTAAAGGAGCCCATCTTGGTGTAAAAAAAACAACAACAAATAAATAACTTGAAGACATAATTAAGAATAATTAGGGGGTTTATAAAATAAAGAGCCTGGATGAAAAATAAAATTCTGTCTGATTTTAAGAATCATAAACATCGGTCAGTGTCAGCCATTTGCATGCTGTATGAAAATAGGAAGTTTTCATCTTTCCTAGGGCTTGTTTTGGGTTACTAGAGGAGATGATTAATGGGAGACGTCAGCTGCAGCAAATCTGAGAGCCCAGAGCTTCTTCTGATTGGTCCCTTTTATTGTCGTGAAGCTGGACTACTACTTATAGTTACATAGTTATACGTTCCTTTATGTTTGTAAGCGGACAAAATTGATCCTTTTACACTAATTGCATGTACATTTTATGGTCAAATGCATCACTTATGATTTCATTTTGGATGCAGCCAGTGAGCAGTTAGTTGTGGGGACTGTTTCTGTGCCAACCATTCTGTCACTTTGCAATTACACGTATCCCATCGCATGACATTCATCCGGGCCAGCTCGCCACCGTATCTCAAGGAAGTGACTCAGTAGAGACGAGGACTGAAGGGATAACACCCTTGCTGACCACATTGCTAACCTTTCCTTTCCGGCACTGCTGCTGTTTTGGAGGGAAGTTGCGTAGATATTTTCTTCAGTGAATTCCTTACTGTGTTCCTTCTCCTCTGAAGCTGTTATTTAAAATATACCACGATGGGCCATGAAATAAATGTGCGAGTAAGACGACTCCAAGTAATAAACTAGGGCTGTGGCAGACATAGAGTTTAAGATGATGGGTTACTGGTCAGCCATGTTACCACAGTCCCAGTTTTGTGCAACAAACAGTGGCTGAGTTTGTTATGGCTGTAACGTGGATTCTTAACAACACTGAAATAAGCAAGGAGTTTTAGCAAACAAGCTCTCTGCCTACAAGGTCAGAATATAGAAGAACTATATGTAACCCTTTCCTATTTGAGAAGCAGAGGAGAAAATATGTAAACCCATTTTTTATTTAAAGAAATGTAATGAATTGAAATTTACAGTTCAAAAAACGCAACATGTACTGTATAATTTCCAGACAGATACAGCAATTTGACTAAATGCTGTTGTTGTTATTCATCATTAGACATGGCCACTGCTATGCTCCCGGCTACAACTAAACAGGCCTAGTGAGTTTAGCATAGCAAATGACGCTACAATCATCCGTGATTAGACAAACACTTCTGGCCACAGTAAGGAAACCCAGTCAGAGAGGGCGCGTCCAGCGTTTCCTCATCTATATCAGTGACCAACGGTACTGCTTAACGACGGCCTGGGGCTGGCGATCTCACTGGCTGAGCGTACTGAAGCTAGTCACTCAGCTAAGTAACCAAGCACAGCACTCCCTGTCTAGTTATTACATCAATGAAGTAAGAGCACAGCTCTTCTTTAGGCATATCAAAGCCTATTAAAGTCTTCGTTTAGGACTTCCGTGGAAAAAGCCATGTCCTTGTCAACACAACAGAACAATTATCAGGAGTCAGCATTCATACGAGCTTGATCCTTGAATGCTACAAGGGCATGTGCATCTAATCTTGTCCTTTAAATGGCACCCTGCTGAGACCCAGTGAGGTACCACGCCCCCCTGCCTGCTTCTCATTGCACTTGAGCTTTATTTGAATAAGTGCTCTGCAGCATTACGCCTCAAACCTACTACAACGTCTTCAGACAGAGATTATAAAATCATTGTTATTCTAATGTCTTCTGTTACCCCGCCCACTGCACCCCTGCTAAGCCACAGTAGGCACGCGCGCACGCGCTAACACACACACACACACACAGGCTTGTAAACACACAATACGCGCGTGAATCTAACACACACCCTATCCTACTCAACAATGACAACCATCTACCAGTCACATTCATTTAGAACATCAGTTGCGAGTTGTGGTTTCCAACCGACCGGCGGAAAGACACCAACGGAGTCTTCTCATCCGCGCTGTCTGTCAGACTCTCTGAGGCTCTGAGAAGGTTTCTATTAGCTAGACAGATTTCCATAAAGCCGAATTGTAAAGAGGGGTTGTATGAAGAGCAGTGTAGAGGAGAGAGGAGAATCCTCCACAGACATGCAAAACAAACAAGCTGCGTGTCACCGGGGGCAACAGGATCAGATAGAGCTCTTCAGCTTGGGACTTGGGAATTCAATTAGGCTGTTTGATTGATAGCATACATGTTTTATCAATGGGGGTACTCTTAACCATAACCGCAACAAGTCACCTAGGATGTTTAACTCCCAGGCTTTTGAAATCAATATACAGGGGTTGAAAGTAGCCCATGAATTTAATCTTTTCATTCATTAATGGGATGAGGGTCTAATACATTGTCTAGAAACAGCTCTGTAGCTAGGTTACCGTTTAAAGCAGCCCATTTCCCTTGGTAGACGGCACCACCAAATCATAGATGGTTGTTGGTGGCCAAAAAAAGTATTTGGTTACAATTGTTTGATGAAACCAACCACCTCAAATATGAAACATGGATTTTGTTTTTGGTGCGTTCACTTCCCATCGGCAGCAGTATGTTGCCCTGGAGTGGCGCTGATTAGCAAGTGTGAAACCAAAACATGTGTGACACAAAGACAGATGTGCGCGTCAAGTGAAACGTAAGGTTGGTAGATTTTATATGCAGCGGTTGCTAGCATCAAACAATTGGATTTCATACTTTCCTGAGCTCTCATTGGTGATCTACACCCATTGCACCAGAACTGTCTACAGATAACAGACGATCAAACACAGCTGAATACATGCTGCTTCAACAGCGACTGATTGCCAGGGTATAAACTGTGTGTACCATAAAACATGTTGTTAATTCTGTCCAAATACCTTTGAACATCGAAAATGGGAGGCATATCTACAAAAAGTACATTGATAATAAATTTTGTGGATATTCACCCAGTATGGATAAAAAAGAAGTCTAATTGAAACTGACGGTTTACATTTTTACCTCATGTATAACTTCAAATGCTGAAATAAAGAGCCAAAACAACTACAAATATGTCACTGTTCAAATAGCTTTGAACATCACTGTATCCTTTTGTGTTTATTCCTTTGTTTCTGAAAGCTAGGGGAATTACACTCTTTAAGGGCATAAAAGCATTAATTAGAATATTGATTTTGTTATCTAAAAATAAATTACGCATTCAAAGCAATATAATTGCAGAAACCCTTTTCAATAGGGACACCTTGAGAACAACAGAGTCATTATTCAATGATTACAAATTTGTAGCGAGTAATAAATTACTTTCTGACAATTTGTCATCAAATCAGATATTCTCTGCATGTAATCCAATTAAAGGGAAGAGCTATAAAGATTAATTTATGCATATTAATAAATAACTTCCCTATTAGAATTGCAGGAAAGTATCCTAACTAGGAAACAGAGCCAAAAGAAAGTTTGCGTTAACAAAAAGACTGCAAGTACTAAGGGCAGGAAGAGGGGCACTGGCTTGATTTGACTTGGTTTAGCACAGCTCAATGTATTAGGCCTAATTAACATTCTATAAGGGCTGAGTGGATTGGGCCTAGCTAGCCTAGCTAACATCAGATCGCATACTAACTCAGTGGACTGGGCCTAGCTAGCCTAGCTAACATCCGATTAAAAACAACATTACCTCAGTGGACTGGGTTTAGCTAGCCTAGCTATAACATCAGATTATACTAACACACTCAACCCAACATTCTGTCAAATAATAACACCCAAATCCCTGTTAAGAGCTACCATATCAAGCTGCTCCTGGGCCGAATGGATGAGATTACTGATTATTTTATCATTCCAGCAGTAAGCAAACAGGCAAGCACTAGACCCTATATTGTATATAGTGCACTTCGCTTCCCATGGCTTTTTCCTAAATGGCGCCCTATTTTGCATATAGTGCACTATGTCTGACCAGAGTTATAGTTAAAAATAGTGCACTATACTATATTTAATAGTACACTGTTTAGGAAGAAGCCATGGGAAGGGATCTAACTAATGAGCAGGACCAAATTAAAAGGGGCTATAAAGTCACCGACCACACGTGACATCAACTGTCTAGTAATGATTAGAGTACAGTGTGGAAGCCAGACAGATCAGGATGGAGAGAGATAGGCAGAGAGGGAGACTGAGGGAAAAGGAGAAGAGAGGAGGAGGGAGGAGGGGGATAACAGGAACATGTAGATGGGAAAAAGAGGGAAGGACAGTGAGAGGAGAAAGTGAGAAGGCAAAAGGTTTGAATGGGTTAGAAAGACAGAAGGACCGGGAGGATTGCTAAAACAGCAACCGTGGCTTCCAGAATGTGGTATGAGCACCATTATCTGGAGCAGCTCTACCCAGGCTGCAATGCCTATAGGATGGGGGAATGGGACCGAGGAAAAATGGGAAAGCTTATGTAGTGCACCTACCGTTTTGGTCTGAATGCATCCACTCTCATTCCTTTCATAACGAAATCAATCAACAGTGAGCACCATGTTGGGCATGTTTCAGTCTGTCAGCTGACACCCAGAGCAACATGGTCACTCTAATTCAATACGCTTACATAAGAGTGTGAGAGACACCAGTCAAAGTAATCCCCTCCATTCTTGCCGCTACTGTTTCAAATATGGGCTGTGTGATAGAAGGGCCTGGCTCTGTAATCTGACTGGCTCTGAGCACAGGGATACACTCAGCACTAAGACCCAGCTTCTGGAGCTACGCACAGCAGGAATCCTGTCCTCTGCCCAGATTCCCTGGTAAAGTCACTCATCGTCCTTAAATGGAGAGCCAACGCACACGCAGCACACCGTGTTCCATCTGTACTCCCTGAGGAACGACACGGGATGCACTGTTTCCTGTTGTACCCACAAACAGTCTGAGCTCTCTCCTGCGCAGCCATGGGCAGCCTGATCCGCCGTGACACCAAGCGCACTGGGCCTTCAATCTCTCTATCTGCTTCTATCTCCCTCCATCTTCTCCATCTCCCTCTATACCCCTCTATGCCTGGATCTCGCTCCATCCCCTCCATCTACCCCTGCAACTAATCAATTAGCTGCTAATCCAGTTAACATTGGAGCAAGGCTGGCTGATAGTGATCAATGCTGGCTCTGCCTGGACTGCCGTGGCTTGCCTGGCCCACACATCTGACAGGACTGTTGTCACAACATCAGCCCAGCGCAGATGTACACAGAGACGGACGGTAGGACCACAACACAGTGACACAACACAATGTCAAACCTCTGACTAACGCAGGCTCATTCGTGTTAACACCATGATGGATGCTCATGCAGCGTTCATGACTGACTAGCACCACTCTTTCCTGGGCACATTCATCCAGTTGTGGCCTGTATTGACCAGTTCTTGACATAAACCTGCAGCAGTGGAAAGGTCTGTGTTCGCAGTCGGAGCCTCCCACCCTGCCTCTCAGCCCCTCCCCACACTACCACCCTCCCAGCCACTCCCCCATCCTCCACTCTCCCTCCCAGCCACTCCCCCATCCACCCACCCTGCCTCCCAGCCACTCCCCCATCCACCCTCCCAGCCACTCCCCCATCCTCCACCAATGTTAGGCAAACCAAACAACTATAATATTAAAACAATGTTAGGTAAACCAAACAATTATAATATTAAGACAATTTTAGGCAAACCAAACAACTATAATATTAAGACAAAGTTAGGTAAACCAAACAACTATAATATTAAGACAAGGATAGGCAAACCATCCAACCATAATATTTACTCAAGATTAGCCTAACCATTCAACCACAATATTTAGACAAGATTAGTCTAACCGTACAACTGTAATATCAAGACAAGGCCAGGTCGACCATTCAACCATAAAATGATGACAAGGCTAAGCTAAATGCACAACCATTATATTAAATCAAGCCTAATTTAGGCTAACTATACACATTTTCATGTTCGATGTCTTAAATTAGTCTACCAATCAATGTGGTAGCATAACTCATAGTTTATTATAAATAGTGGTATTACATAAATTGCAAGGTACAATGGGTCAATTTGATTTTGAAATTCTTTCCGACTCTCCCTCACTTTTTCCTATGTAGTTCCTATGTGTTTGGTGCACTACCTTCCTCTGAAGGAACACTGTGAAGACACATTAAAGCCTATTTACAGAGCCATTACAGAGACACCCAGTCAGAGCCATTATATTACATTACCACAGCTTGCCTCTCTGTCTGAGAACCCGGCAGAGAGCCTGAAAGAACTGCATGCCTCGCCTCCCCTGCCTGGCCCAGAAAGCACTCATCCTCTCTGTCTCTCTCTCACCCCCCCTCCCACACACACAAACACACACACACACAAAGCCCCTTAATTTGATCAGAGGTGATAAAACACAACAGAATCTACTACGTGGCTGGTTACTCAGCGGTAATAACAACTTGTGGTAGGAAAGACTGTGTATTACTGGGTAAGTGTAATACATATATACAGTACTGCGAAAAAGTCCTAGGCACATGAAAGTTGAACTCAAGCCATTTATTTGGATAGTAAGTGTAAAAAGGTAATAATATATATTATATTCATGAATTTACATATATATATATATATATATATATATATATATATATATATATACATATATACATATTTGGGCATTTTGCAATTTTTTTTATCATTTCCAAAAAAGTCAAAAAGGAATTTTCTGAGTTAGGAACAGAAGGGTTCAAATTAAGAGACCACTGCAAACTGAATGTTTCTGTTCCTCACTAAAAACTTGCCTTTTCAACATTTTTGGAAAGTAAATAAAAAGGACAATAAAACAAACACACAGA
>JACXGJ010006424.1:0-34488 GCA_016801105.1 Esox niger | reverse complement strand
ACAACTCCATTTGGTCAATATTCTCCCTTTTTAAATACGTTTTTCCAGAAGTCCTAGTGTCTGAGCAAACCATGCAAACGTTTGTCTTAGATCAATATGGAATGTTTGCCACATGGTCTTAGTGGACACAGAGATGAATTAACTGCAGAGTGTTCTTCTCTTTTCTTATCATGTCCAATGATCATTGAAAGTATTTCACTATCATATCCAAGGACAATTGAAAGCAGTTTACTATCATATCCAATTACCATTGAAAGCATTTTACAATCATGTCCAATAACCGTTGAAAGCACTTTTTGGAGCAGTCTGTGTTGCAAGACCTGTCTGATGTTTGTAAGGATTGTGACAAACAAGCTCTTGCCCAACATGTTTACACTCATCAGATGTGCCCTAAATAAAACCCATTGAAAATACAGTGCACTCTGGTTGAATATCTGGTCATACGCATATAACTAGTTCTCAACAGGGGGGCCTTGAGATGACAAGGAAAAATCAAGTTAAAGACTAATAATTTACGTAACTATTTTACTAAATAAATGATCCACTTAACACATAAAATATAATGCTTTCAATATAGCATTTCTGTAACAGGATCCTGATATATTTTCTAGGATGCAGGGGGACGTTGGATGCAACAAGGTTGACAATCTCTGGTCTAAATCTTAGCAAAATCTGTTGCAAATAATCACATTAGTTAAATTTGTTAATAATAAATTACATTCAAATTGTACAGCACATTACATTTTTATCAGAATGATCCACTGATGAAAAAACGTCTAAATTCTGAATAGTAAATACCATGAAAACAACATTAAAATCAAGGTTATGTTAAATAGCAGATTTTAAATTGGACTTTGTATGGAGACGTGTCTTGTGGACTTCAAGCAGTAGGAAGAGGCTGGAATGTACAGTGTTAGGTGTATCTCTAAATGAGATGAGATCATTAAGTGGGTCTCAATCCATTCAAGGTGTTAATGATGAGTGTGAGCTTTTGGAAGTCAATCTTGTGGTAGACAGATAGTCAGTAAAGTCGAGGCAACTTGAGTCCAACTTCACTCCTAGGTTGGAGAAGACAGAGGGCAGGCTGAGGGCCTGGTCTACTGTATGCTTGTTGGACAGATGTTTCCAGCACTGCTGGTTGCAGTGAGGGGAAAAAGTAATTAATCCCCTGCCGATTTTGTACATTTGCCCACTGACAAAGAAATTATCAGTACATAATTTCAATTGTAGGTTTAGTTGAACAGTGAGAGACAGAATAACAAAAAATCCAGAAAAGCAGCATGTCAAAAATGTTATAAATAAATTAACATTTTATTGTGAGAAATACGTATTTGACCTCTGCAAAACATGACTTAGTACTTGGTGATATAACCCTTGTTGGCAATCACAAAGGTCAGATGTTTCATGTAGTTGGCCACCAGGTTTGCAGACATCCCAGGAGGGATTTTGTCCCACTCATCTTTGCAGATCTTCTCCATGTCATTAAGGTTGAAGCTGATGTTTGGCAAATCAAACCTTCAGCTTCCTCCACAGTTTTTCTATGGGATTAAGGTCTGGAGACTGGCTGGGTCTCATCTGACCACAACACTTTCACCCAGTTCTCATCTGAATCATTCAGATGTTCATTGGCAAACTTCAGACAGGCCTGTACATGTGCTTTCTTCAGCAGGGGGACCTTGCAGGTGCCGCATAATTTTAGTCCTACAGCATAGCGTGTAACTCATTGTTTTCTTGGTGACTATGGTCCCAGCTGCCTTGAGATCATTGACAACATCCTCCTGTGTAGTTCTGGGCTGATTCCTCACCGTTCTCATCATCATTGCAACTCCACCAGGTGAGATCTTGCATGGAGACCCAGACTGGGGGAGATTGACAGTTCTTTTGTGTTTCTTCCATTTGCGAATAATTACACCAACTGTTGTCACCTTCTCAACAAACTGTTTGCCGATGGTCTGGTGACCATTTTTTGCCTTGTTTAGGTCTACAATCCTTGGACAGCTCTTTGGTCTTGTCCATGGTGGAATCTGATTTATTGATTGCTTCTGTCGAAATGCGTCTTTTATACAGGTAACAAGCTGAGATTCGGAGCACACCCTTATAGAGTGCTCCTAATCTCAGCTCGTTACCTGTAGATAAGACGCCTGGGAGCCAGCAATCTTTCCGATTGAGACGGGATCAAATAATTATTTCCCTCATTAAAATGTTAACCAATGTGTTTTTCTGAATTTTGTTGTTGTTGTTCTCTCTCACTGTTCACATGAACCTACCATTACAATTCGAGATGGATCATTTCTTTGTCAGTGGGCAAATGTACAAAATCAGCAGGGGATGAAATATTTTTTCCCCACACTGTAACTGGATGAAGGTCTCTTTGATCCATGAGATTTGCTATAGCGGAGATTGTGTCAAGTTTGACATAGCAGTGGGAATTAATGTTATAATCTGACTGCAGACCCTCCAATCATAATATATTGCTTCCTATCTGAAACATGAAAGCTTCTCCACAGAACTGTGAGCTCTCTGAGACTCAAGAGAAGGATGTTGTGGTCTAATACCGTGTCAAAAGCAGCACTGATATCTAAAAGGAGGCAAACCCAAGAAGATCCTGAGTTAGCAGCTGTAGGTCGTTAGTAGCTTTAAATTTAACAAGCTGTTTCAGCGCTGGGCTATGTTCAGATGCCAGACATTGTCAAAGCCATGTGGTCCAAGAAGCCAAGCTCAGTAACATTCAAGGCAGAGACAGGAACACAGGCAGTGATTGGAACAAATGCAGCCAAAGATTTAAACAGTCCAGCAAGTTAAGGTTGTAACACTTGAGTGAGTCAATGTGCATGTCAAAATCACACAAGGAAGTTGTGTGGGAGAGAAGCATTTCCATACCAATGTCTCGCTATCAAACAATTCCAGTTACTGTGTGAATGTTTGGAAGAAGCTTTGCACAGATAAAATATGCATTGCCAATTTGAGAGAATGTTCACTTTAGGAACTGAATACCTTGTTGATTCTGTGTGTGAGTCTCGTCATAATACAGCCACTTGAGCTGAGAGGCTGCTGATCATTATGGCCTGAGGGTTGCCTAATGTTGATCTATACAGGCGACAGCACATGGGAACAAGCCGAACAAATAAGGTATGACACTCTTCTGCTCTCTGTCTCCACAGGTACCCTATTCCCTAAAACTGCACTCGTTTTGACCAGTATCCTATGGGCCTTGGACAAAAGCAATGCAGAGCATAAGGAATAGTTTGCCATTTGGGACAGAAATGGACCGGTGAACTGTATCTGTATAGATAGTTACATAAGTATTCCTCCCACTCTGGTGTAGCGTTGTTGCCAACTCACCAACTCTTTGTTCCATGTGACTGATTATTGCCCATGCCTCTACTTAGCACACGGGTATTCTTTATATAGCGCACTTCTGTTGACCATGGTGCTGAGTAATTGCACTCCATTGGGATTAGGTTGTTATTTGGGACACAACATTGTAGAGTAGCATAAGTAATCAGGACAGGTAAATAGAGGGCTTATTCTCATTGCCAAATGTTATCGGGGTGACATTTCATTCAAAATAATATACAATCATCTGTATTCACATTTGCAACAGGAACATATCAAGCCGACAGAGTTTGGATATAGGTGCAGCACATGTGTTTTTGCAAACCTTTGCCAAAATCTGACCTCTACAGTGAAAGCGTTAGCCAGCCAGCCAAACTTCGTATGAAACGTTAAGGAATAGGGATGCTGATAATCAATGTGGGCAATATGTTACACCAATACCTTTCACCAAAATGTCACAAACTATTGTTGTTGAATTACTGAAGACATGAGATTTGTCAAAGCAGGTGTCTGATAAAACGTTTTTTCGACATTTTAAGAAATATGATTAGTAGACACAAATCTCAACAAGAAAAATCACATATGGTTAGAGGTGTACAGAGACAGAGAGGAAGAGAGGACATAGTGACACAGTGAAGAAGAGAACTACCTCCTTGAATCAGCCAATGAGATCACACATACTCTTTCCTATTTGACAAAGGTGTGTAACAATACATTTTCAGCCTTGTCATTTCATAAGAAGTCACTTTCAATGGAATTCATGTACAGTGTTTATAATGATGTTATACAAAGACCTCTGATTATTCATACACATCACATAAGACTGATGTCTGTAATAGACCTTTGTTCATGTGGGACATCTCTGCTAGTTAAGACTCAGACTCAAACTCCAAAGGTTATGAGTTCAAATTCATTATGAAACTAAACTAGTTTTAAGCCTTTCCAAAGCCATAACCCTTGTCCCTTTTCCTGACCTTAACTGCAACCCTTAAGGGTTTAATTTCCAACTCTGTGTATTTGAATGATCAACACTCTTTTCACAGTAATTCTACAATCACAATATAGGTGCAGTCATGGTGTGAGCATAATTATGTGGGTTATTACAACTAAAAACAGCATTGTTTTCCCTTTTTATCTGCAGATCAATACTAAGAGTAGAGAAACACATTATTTTGTAAGACTCATAATGAACATTCGACAGGTAAAAGATAAACAACATTCAATGCAGTTAATTGATTAAGAACAACCCAATGTTTGTCTTCCTTCAAGTAGCCAGTTTGGTCAAGCTGTAAGGTGAAAACGAAAGAGACTGGACAAATATAGCACACAGCCAAATCAATACCTTCTCACCCCCTTTGTTCATGCTTGTTTTCCCCATTCCCATCAAATGTAATGGTATTATATGTGCCTGAATGAACAGGTGGAGAACCTATTCTGAAATGTTTACATCCAGGCCATATCCTGACAATTATTAAATTATTAAAACAATATAATAAACACTATATACTGGACACAATATAATATGAGCACAATATACAGCTCTCGAAAAAAATAAGAGAACATTGCACCTTTTTCTTTCCATTCCAAAAAAGTCGAAAAGGAAAGTTTTGAGTGAGGAACAGAAGCGTTCAATTTGCAGTGGTCTCTTAGTTTTAACCTACCTGATAGTCACTCAAACCTTCCTTTTTGAATGGCTGTACACAGACAAACAGGATATGACTAGAAGGAGAACTAGAATAGAAACAAGATAATCATTTCATTGGAAATATAATTATATGTTAACTTCAGGGTGGAATCTGTTCACACCATGTCCTGCATTTCTGCGTTCCTGAAAAGCGGTTTGACTAGTTCCTCAAAGGAACAGGAATCACGGCCCTTATTCCGGAATCCTGGCACACCTGTGCTCTGTGACTGCTTCACTGTTGTTTTAGCCTCAACTGCCTGCGTCATCTGTTATCACAGGTAATGTCATAGATATGGACTTCACCCGGGGTCTCTTTCCTACCTATCATCTCCTTATGACAGCCTGGAGGTCTGTCAAGACAAGCTTGAGCAATGGTTCTCAAAATATGCTGCCTCACGACAAAAATGCACACAAAGTTGTTTCAGTTGCAATCCAGACATAGTTTACATTTCTTTTTTACAAACATTTTTCCTGGAAAGAAAAAAGACTTGGAACCAGGAAGGCCTAGTTCAGTCGGTCAAAACACTGAAGATTGGGGATGATCCCACAAGACCACAGACCTTGCTGGTAGTCAGTCCACTTCTGTATAGTCTCTAAATGCAACGTTTATCCCAGCCATTACATTTTATGCTGAAATAACGTGGGCAACAGAACGTTTACTCACAGAACTAAAGTGTACTCTTTAGTATATAAAACCAAATATTATAACTACATAAAAAGTAAAAATGTTGGCTTAGTATAACATAGCTACTGAATGTTGTAGCCAGTGAAGCTCTATCCTGAACAAATCCTGTCGCATAATTTGTTTTGTCTTTGGTGAGGCCTGAATGGAACACTGGTCGCCTGTATTGCAAGCTGTGTCTCTAAACCCTAAGGAATTTAACAAGGGGCTGTCAGTCAGTCAGTCAGAGGCATTTGCTAATTGAAGTATCAGTTATTAAGGGTTTATACCTACCAATGGGTCATTTGTTAGTTATTGTTAATGCATGATAATTCATCACTTCACTTTAGGGGACACAAAATTATGAACAAATGGTGAAGTATCAGTTATTAAGGATTTATAGCTATCAATGGGTCATTCGTTTGTGATTATTAAGGTAAGATAATTAATCACTTAACTTAAAGAGACACAAAACAATTACCTAATAGTGAGGTATCCTTTATTAATGCTTTATTCCAGCTCAATAGTAACTCAGTGGGCCAAAAGAGTATGAACTAATGGTTTGGTGTTTAAATATAAGTGAAAAGCACATAATCCTCCCCTCAAGAATGACAGGATTAACTAAGAGTAGGCTATAAAGACAATTGTAAAACAACTACTCTGGAAACATGAAGGAAGTGATGAGTATGGAGGAAGAGATGAGTAGTACCTTTTCTGTAGAAGTGTAAACAGGCAGCTATTTTGCAAAGTTCTTATTTAACAGTAATATTGTACTTATCTGTACAATACCTTCATGTTCAGCTAGTGTAGTAGAATCTGTTAAAAGGATTAGACAATTGCTAATTATTTTAATTTAATCACGAATATGACATGACTGCGCAAGCAATTAAAGTGATAACCGAAACTAAAGAACACTTGACTGGAGGTGGCATACAGCAATATGGAGCCCGCTAACAGGAACTAGCTAATCGCTAACCCTTACAGTGCCACAATGAATTGCATAGTTCCTAAACAGTAGGTTTACAAAATGCAATTATATTAATCCTAGGGATATTGTCAGGAGTGCTGTTTACGAAAATAAAATATATTCATTTTTTTGGCATTTTACATTCAACATGGGATTTCTGTCTAGTTCATAGTTATACAAATACTATGCATTTCCCACATACAAATGTCCAGCGTACGTTTGTACATTACCGACCTGCAAAACAGAATAATTTATGAGAAATAAACAAATATGGCTTTTCCTTCAAGAGTTACCAGAACGTGCAGGTGTTTGTTGGGATAGAATTCAGACCCAACGCAATGCGACCATGTCTCTTTGCCCCCTAGATAGCACGTGTCCTATAGTAATGTATCAAACAATACACAACCCTAAATACGACCATACATGTTGTGCGCGTCACACCTATTAGAAGACGCAAGTAGACAGTCTACTTTAGTAATAATGTTTGGCGCACTGTAATCAAATTATCAAATTGGATAATCTTACGAATAATGTATATGACCTAGCCTATTCATGCAAACAACTAACAACATGAATGCATGTCCTGCATCGACATTAACCAGTTACATTACAAACAGTGTTCCCGCAAATAACGAGATGAGTTTATGTCCTGTATCAACATAAATGACACTACGGACCAGAGGCGTCGCTAGGATTACAATACATTCGGGGCTTAGCCCACCCCCTAACCCCGTCCGGGACAGAAAGTATAGGGTGTTGAATCTACATGCGGAACATTTCAATGTACACGCTAGCTGCCTATCCGTCTACATTGTCATAATGTGCAATCGAAGTATCGGCTAATATCTGGCTATAGCCCCCGGACGCCCCGGCCTATCGACGTCACTGCTACACACTGTTAGTAAATGCATGCGTAAATCATTAACAAATTACGGGTTATCATTATTAACAGTTTTTTCACGTCATTGTTCATCATTTGTTCATGTTAACTACTGTATTCATTATTTGTACCCTTTTGCTACCCTACATGTACCCTAATCGGAAAGTGTTTCTAGACATGGTTATTTTTTTCTGTATAAACTAAGAGATTTTGTTATTACAATTACAGTCATGGCCATAAAGTGACATTGCACTTTTTTAAAACAAAGGACACATTCTAGGAGTAAAGATGAGAGAAAAAGTATTATTTTCACTTAAGCCAAAACAATAGATAAAAAAGTGTGATTTAACAAATAAAACACAAGTATGTGTATTTTTACTTATCGCATAATGGTTAGGAGATATTTTGACAATTTCTTCTTACATTAGTGTTTTAATTCCTTAAACACTCAGGCTCAGGAACAGTTTCTTTCCATGTACTGTAACCCTGCTGCCCTCCGTTATTTGCCTTAGTTGTACATTTAATATTGCAAGTTCTACTGCTTTTGCCTCCATTGCACATCCATACATTCCACTTGAAATATACTTATACTTATTACTTGTACATTTTCTGCCGTCTTCTATTTGCACTTCTGGTTAGATGCTAACTGCATTTTGTTGTTCTGTACTAGTACTGTTCAATGGCAATAAAGTTGAATCTAATCAAATTTAAATTTCTTGGGACGCCCTGAATGAATTGCTTTCTTTGAGTCATGCCAAAGCATGTCTATTGGGTTGAGGTCAGGACTCTGAATTGGCCATTGCAAGATGCAAATGTTCTTCTGTATAAGCCATTCTATTGTAGATATGCTTTAGTTTTTTGGGTCATTGTCATTCTGCATACAGTAGCCCAACCTCTTTTAGGCTTCGAATGACGGACTGTTGCCTTGTATTTCTCCCATAGAATGTCCTGCTACACACATGAATTCACTGTTCCCTCACTTATTACAAGCCATCCAGTCCCTGAGGCAGCATAGCAGACCCAAAACTCCATGATGGGGTTGAGATTTTAGTGTTCTTCTGCAGCATATTTTTCTCCTCCAAACACAAATGTAGTGTTGAGCCCTTCTGTCAGAAAATGAATTCCATACAACATGCAGAGCATATTTCACAAGCGGTAGTGTTGTCATACATCCAGTTGGTATTGAGCAAAGATGAGACAAGCAGGAATGTTTTGTTGGAGAGCAGTGGTTCCCTCCATGGTATTCTATTAACCTTACTTTTGTTTAGTGTCTTTCCTTTTGTGGCCTCAGGGATGAAGATGTTAGAAAGTGCCAGCGATACCTGTTGATCCTTGGCCATTGTCTTTGTTTTCTTTGTCACCTCCTTGAGCATTATACAACGTGCCCTTTCTGTAATCTTTGCTGGATGTGGTGGCACTGACGTTTATCCATTGGTACACAATCTGTCTGACTAATGGAGGCCCAAGTCTTTGGAAATCCTTTTGTGGTCTTATTACCCACAACAACTCTTCTACTGGGGTCATCTGAAATAGATTTTATTTTTATTTATTTATATGACAAGGCACATTTAACACACATTTAAAATAAATCTCTAACCCACTTTTGGAAGAAGTAATCATTCAAGGGATTCACACACTTTTTCCAACCGATGCGGTTAACAAACTTTTTCTTGCAAATGGGATTAGAAATAATTACATAAAACCTGGTACATCACTAACTTTTGAATTGAACTAATTTGTATTGAGTTGATTGTGCCTGCAATATGAACATTCCTACTGCTGAGAGAGGGACATAAGAAGGCCACCGCGTAATTTGCTAAAACACATCTGAACAACCAGGAATAATGTCATTCTAACACACAATCTAGATTTTTACAGAAAATAATTAAACAAACTCCTTTCCCCCAGTCAGACATGGAGGAGGTTTAGGGATGTTTTAGGGTTGCTTTGGTTTGCTCCTTTGAAACCATGAAATCTGGAGAATACCAAGACATTTTGGAGCATTTTAAACCCAGACAGAAAGCAGGTCGAAAGTCATGGTTCTTCTAGCATTACAATGATCCCCAACACACTTCAAAAAGCACTCAGGAATGGTTTAAGACTGGACAAGACAGGAATGGAGAGTTATGAAATGGCCAGCAATGAGTTCAGACATAAATCCTGTTTCAAACCTGTGGAGATATCTGAAAACAGCCATTGGAGAAGGTACCTATCAAATCTGGGAGAACTGGAGTAATACACTGGCTTTGTGTATTTGGGTGTGTAATCCCCAGAGTAAATACTTTCTGTAATATAGCACCGTATACAGTTAATTACTTGTAGCACTGCATGTACATAACAATCCACAGCATATGTGAAAAAGGTAGAAGAAAGAGAGCAGGGGAAAGGCCGAGCCATTCGTTTCAGAAATGCTATAACCTATGAGCCACTGTGCAGCTTCTAACATGTTAATGACATTGGGGTTACACGCTGGCCACGGTCACAGTCCTTTAACAGGTCTTTTTTCTCCCCTCCTCACATCCCTTCACCCCAGGAAAATTCCATGATGAAAGTGGCTGTAGCTCAGAAGTGAGGATACTTAACAGACAAAGGTCAGGGCAGATGGGGGAGGGGCAGGATGGTAGTTAAAATGGGAATGGTGCGGGTAGAGGAAGAAGGTGGGAAGAGTAACGGGGGATGGGGTGCCTTTAAAACCAGCCAGGAGAATAAAGACAGGCAAGTGGAAAAACACTGAAGACTGAAGATATCTTAACATTAGACAGTGAAATTAAATATTTCGATATGCAAGGGGGATATGACCCCAGCAACCTTTTAAGAGAGCTTTTGGCTAGAAGTTGGCATTATCCACAGCACAAGATGTAAAAATATATCTTTTTGGTTGAAAAGATGAAGACAAAAAAAACACATTTGGCCTTATTTGAAGGATCTCAATGGGTTTTTGGGATCTTTGAACTCTGGCTGTAACCTGTGAGCAGTTTATCTGAGCCTGTAAAGTCTAAGTGTGACTGTGAAAAAACTGAGGCCTCACATAAAAGATAAGCTTCAACAAACCAAAGATGAAAAACCTTAAGTGGTTTTTAGTAAATAACATGCTAAAAACTGTTTGGATTGAGCAAAATGAAGTGTCACTCATAAGTTTCACCTCATAAACTAATATTAACATCAAGATGATGTAACATGTTGTGCATATTATCATTTACTTCGGCAGTTAGAATGCCATGTAACTCTTGACTTCTAGTTCACTGACTTCTAGTTCATGAATTCTAGTAAAGGGAGCATATTCCTCATTTTGGTAGTAATATCAGAAAATCTCTCTTGATGCCACAAGTCCATTAACATCGCTGAAGGGCAAGCAAAATCTCTCAGTCATTTCCGGGTTTCAAAAATTCACTGAATAGGTGTAGGGAATCACGGTGCCATCTAAATAAATCGCTATGTAATACATTTCATAAATGTTTAATACATGTGATCAACTGGTTGACAGAAAGTAAAGTTGCTAGCGCCGTGAGTGCAGGGTAAAATTAGTTTTATAATAAAAATAAAACTCAGATATATTAAGTATAATGGATATAAAACAAAATTATTTGGGGATTGGGGATCATTTATTTGAATGTTAACTTTTGTTACCATTGGTAGAAATCCCAGGGGGGACTGGGGGACGTGACGCCCCCATCTTGGGGAATCTATTTGTATAACAGTTATAAGACTCAATGAAAGCACTTGTGCAGAATATAGACACCTAATAGCGCGTTCTAGTAAAAACAAAAGTGACACCCCCGCTCTTTGCCTCATAGTGGTTTGATCCACTGCCTCCCAGCCATTAGCATTGGCACATAGTGCAGGTAAGGTGCTTTTGGGTGGGCATCTGGCAGTCTGTCTCTGGTTGTTGATTTTCAGTGAGTAATTCAAACAAAGGATATGTTAGAGATTTCTTTACTTCCACTACTCAATACAAAAAAACATGTATAACCGTCTCCAGCACTTTTTTGGGTGTCCCTTTCAAAAATTGCCCTTGAGAAATGTTTATGTAATTGTTCCCTCCAAATTTGATATCAGATTTTCACCCATGTTTGTTACACTATTCACCTACCCTTCACATGAAAATTCTACATACTGATCCTTTAAAGCATTGCTCCACCTCCACATTTGGCAGGGGTTTCTGGGAAGGGGATTGACTCTTTTGTCACTTATCTCTCTGTCAGCTGCACATCTTAGGCTCTCGGGTCCAGATCAACATGCTGTATGTGTTATCAGTCGATATATCACTGCATGGCCCAGATATCCTTAATGGAATCAACATAATACATTTATTAATCTTAATAATACTGTAAAAAAATGCAGATGGTCACAGCTGTATACATTAGGAACAAATTCATTTTGTTAGATATTCAGGCCCAAGTCTGAGTTTTTTTTTATAAATCAGAGGTATTCAGCCCTTTTGGGGACCCTAAGACATTTCACAATTTGGTTATAGCTCTGAACAGGCACGCCTGATTCCCTAATAAATGCTTTGATGATTAGCTGACAAGTCTACTCAGGTATGCTATCTCTCAATAGAGCAAATGCATTGAACAGCTACGGGCCTTAGAGGAGAGGAATACTTATATATCTGTAAATCATGTATAATAATCAACATGAGATGTGTACAAATCACTGGAGCTGCACCACCATGTGACATTCTGAATTCAACCTTCCAGGAATCAGTGGAAAACGTTCAGTAAGCAGCAACAGGCATGCCCACCCACCCACCTATCTCTCTTTTCAGCCATCGATTTCCTGTGGATGATATTTGAAAAACAAATATCATCCACAGGAATCATTCAGATTCCTTTTCAGTAGCTGAATGATTCATTGTTTTTTAAACTGAAGTGTGATAAACCAGCTTTTTTCTCAGACTACCAGTCCTGGATGTGGTGATGGTCAACCTTCTGCTATTCTAACTGTGCCTTTTTTGCTCCCAAGTCCTTTCACAGCTGCTGTCGTTTCCAAACACTCACTATCTTAGTGGTTTGTATGCTAGAACTGAAACTGGTGACTAAAAGGGTTCTCCTGCCATGTTGAGTGCAAATGTAAGTTAAAAAGCTATTGTTTATTGTGGTCAGGAGTGTATTTACTAGGAACCAAACAGAACAGATTTGTGCAGTAGAACTCTCATTTTCATTTTAAAAGCTTTTGAAAGCATTTCTTTTAACTGTATGATTGAGTTATCCAGTAACATTATTTAGAAGTTTTTCAGAATTTCCTAGATGAATTTGGTAGGGTGAAGAAACATTACCATTTTGAAGGGGCACAGTGTAGAATCCTGCCTAAATAATAACACGGCTTGTCTCCTCGTCTTTCCTTGCCAGACAAGACCGGTATTACTAGCTAGTCCTGTGTATTTTAGGGTGAGGAGGATAGTACTGGGAGTGTCTTAAAACAAGTAAGAGATTACAAGTCATTGTGAACTGATAGACGGACAGGCTAGAACAGTTAAATGGTGAATATATCAACTTGATTCATTTATTATTTTTTTTTTTGTTGAAACATTACCGTAAAATATTAGCTGCTTGTTATTTTCAGAGTTTTTGTATGGTCGTAGTATAGTAAACATTTTACATATTGCCCGTTTAATATAATGTTTATAATAAAAATTCCTGTACACATATTTGAAAATACACAGTAGTTTTGCAGGTGAATTTGGTCACATATTATGCATGCATAATTAGATTTTTTAAAATCTTGATATCAGATAAATGTAATCATGTCTTTACTATCTGTCCGCAATAACCATCATATCTCATTTGCACTTGCTTATCTTGTTCTGTACACCAGTGGTAGACCAGATGTTATTACTGACAGACAAGCAGAAAACAAACTCTATGGGTACACTACTCAGGGGAACCCCAACCCTGGGCCGTATTACTGATAGGCTAACAGGAAATGTGCCCCCCAATCCATGGCCTTATTACTAACTACCTTCCAAAGAAACCCCAATCCATGGCCTCATTACTAACTACCTTCCAAATAAACCCCAATCCATTGCCTCATTACTAACTACCTTCCAAAGAAACCCCAATCCATGGCCTCATTACTAACTACCTTCCAAAGAAACCCCAATCCATGGCCTCATTACTAACTACCTTCCAAAGAAACCCCAATCTATGGCCTTATTACTAACTACCTTCCAAAGAAACCCCAATCTATGGCCTTATTACTAACTACCTTCCAAAGAAACCCCAATCCATGGCCTTATTACTAACTACCTTCCAAAGAAACCCCCATCCATGGCCTCATTACTAACTTCCAGAGGGCTCCAAAACAGAAATAATATTTTTGGGCAGCAGGTGGAAAGGCTTGAACCCAACAAGCAAGAATATAAAATGTACAGTGGCAAGAAAAATTACATTCCAGTGGAAAGATAGGAGCTGCCAAGCAAAGACAGCAAGGATGGTTTGTAAATTCAGTGTCTTGCCATTCACCCCCACTCCCCTGGACCAGAATACACTCAATCATAGATCCTACTGAAGAGTCTTTAATAAACAGGTAAAGGTTGAGACTGAGTCTGCATCTCTCATTCCTCAATAATTGAGATCTGTGGGAGAAAGCCATGCCTCCAGCTGTTTCTTGTGTATTATGACCATAGCATACGTGTAGGTATGTAAAGCAGGACCAAATAAGTAGCTCCATGTAATAATCTAGCCTTAACAGTCAGCCATTGTGGCAAAGCTAATACTGGAGTAATGTGATCAAATTGTTGTTGAAATATGCATGAATATAATCTTTGTTTGACTTCCCACACTGAATCTTTGAAAGGGGCAGAATCAATACATTTTTGCTGTATGTAAAACTGCTGTTGGTAAAAGCTATTAATATTTGTAGGAAGCTGGGGTTTCAAAATGCAATCTGATAATTATTATATCATGTAGAACCTAAAACGGTTAGATGTCTATTAATAATACAGAGTAGCTAAAAATAGGAGAAAATGCCCAAATACTGAATGGATTATGATCATTTTCTGGTAAAGGTGGGGGTTTACACTTTGGTTCTGAAATGGGAAACAGCTGCTATTGTTTACAACACGTGTTTTTGTGAGTCAGTGTGTGTGTCTGTCTGTGTTTGTATGTGTCTGTATATGTTTCTCCCTGGTATTGCTCCTTTTCACAACATGAGTCTGTCAACAACATGGCAGTGGTGGCCACAAAGTCCCCAATCCCATCTAGTACACTACATAGGAATTGGTGCCTTTTGGGACACAAACTAAGTCCCAGTAAAGCCTATTCTTTACTGATAAGCCATCTAATTACTGTATATCCTGGTATGATTACAGACCTGTACACTCTAATGTATGGTGGCTCATTTCTCTTAAAACATTCCATCTGGACCCAGTGCAGTATTTGTTGTTCATTTAAATTTTTTGCACATCGCTAATTCGCTAACAGGTCACATGACGATGGACCAGTTCCAATTTCCAGAGAAACATGGATGTTACATAAATAAATATGTTCAAGATTGTGTAGTTCTGATGACTCCTGTATTATAAGACCCTGAAAAAAAGTTACTTTCTGATACTTGTTGTTTTCAACGTCAGTTCTGGCAAATTCATTAGGCAATTGCCATGAAACATTAGTTATAGTGGATATAAAAAGTCTACACACCCCTGTTAAAATGTCAGGTTTTTGTGAACTTTTTCAACTTTTAATGTGACCTATAATATGAACAATTCAATGTGCACACTCTTGTGTGACTGTGTTCAAAATTAACCAATCACATTCAAACATTAAATAAAAGTCATAACACACCTGCCATCATTTAAAGTGACTCTGATTAATCACAAATAAAGTTAAGTTATTCAGCGGTCTGCAGACAGCTTCCAAAACAGAGACATTTCCAAGAACTGGACGTCCCTCCAAAATGGATGTAAAGATGAGAAGAAAACTGGTCAGGGAGGCTTCCAAGGGGCCTACAGCAACAATTAAGGAGCTGCAGGAATTTCTGGCAAGTACTGGCTGTGTGCTACATGTGACAACAATCTCCCATATTTTTCATATGAATATTTTTCATATGAATAGGCTATGGGGTAGGGTGGCAAGACGGAAGCCTTTTCTTACAAAGAATAACATCCAAGCCCAACTGATGTTGGCAAAAACAAACATCAAGTGTCCCAAAAACACGTGAGAAAATGTGTTATGATCTGACGAAACCAAGATTGAATTTTTTGGCCATAATTCCTTTTCCCTAAATACTGCACATCACCCAAAGAACACCATACCCACAGTGAAGCATGGTGGTGGCAGCATCATGCTTTTGGGCTGTTTTTCTTCAGCTGGAACTGGGGCCTTAGTCATGGTGGAGGGAATTATGAACAATTCCAAATACCAGGCAATTTTGGCACAAAACCTTCAGGCGTCCGTTAGAATGCTGAAAATGAAGAGGAAGTTGACCTTTTAGTGTGACAACAACCCAAAGCACACATTTAAATCCACAAATGCATGGCTTCGCCAGAAGAAGATTAACATTGTGGAATGGCCCAGCCAGAGCCCAGACCTGAATCCAGTTAAACATCTGTATGGTGATCTGAAGAGTGCAGTGCACAGGAGTTGTGTTCGCAATCCGACAGATTTTGCAAAGAGTGGGCAAATATTGCCACGTCAAGATTTGCAACGTTAATAGACTCCTACCCAAAAAGACTGAGTTCTGTAATAAAATTAAAAGATGCTTCATCAAAGTATTAGTTTAAGGGTGTACACACTTTTGCAACCAGACTATTGTGGGGGTTTAATTTTAAAATGTTCCCCCCTCCAAGATTTCATTTAGTTTTTTAATTGAGTTTTTCACATTATAGGTCACATCAACTTTGTTAAACTACATGTTTAGAAGGAAAACCGCAGTGTGGTGTTAGGATATGGAGGTCATTTTTGAGAGGGGCATCTATAAGTTGGATTAAGATACAGGCCATAGGTTTGACCAGCCACCCTACACCCTCTCATTAACCATACACACTGCATTTGAACACGCACGCACGCACGCACGCACGCACGCACGCACGCACACACACACACACACACACACACCACACACACACACACACACACACACACACACACATCCATAAACACTTAGATTGTCTGTGCTCTGATGGTGGGTACCATGGCAACCTCGTTGCCGCTTGCCATCCCCTTGACAACTCAGTTGCGTTCGATCTCCTGATGTGTTCTCAAACTTTTTGTTACTTCCTTCATCATTCAGCTTATCTTCAGTATATTTCCCCTTGCTATATTTTCTTTCCAATGTGTTTGTGGGTGTGTGCGCGTGTGATTTGATTGGCCTTCCCAGAGCAGGCTGTATGGAGCAGGCGGTAGGCCCTAATGAGAGGCATGTGATGTGCACATGACTGCCCCAGACCAGGCCTCTGTCCTTCACTAATCTGCTTGAGGAGAGGCAGGAGAACACGTCAGGTCTCACTTAATCACACGCATCCAATTTAACCCCAGTTCCTTTTCCCTGAGTCCTAACCATTTAATGTGTGTGGTGTATGGAAAGGGTGGTGGTAGAGGTCGAAAGGGAGAAAACCGGGACTGGATGGGCTCGTCATGACGCTGTGTGTTAGGATTAGCTACACGTGACTGGTTACAGTTAGGTCCAAAATTACCTCTCACTACATCATGGGACAGCTAATATTACATCTGAGTAATTGCATGCTGTGTCCTAACCAGCACTGTACCTAGAGCCCTGCCTAGTCTGTAGTTACACAGAGGACCATATTGGCATTTTATTACATGACACAGACACGGCATCGGTGAAAATGGTCACCTCCAGTCTGAATGACTCCAGAAAGGCTGGGATTATACAGGACGCCTGTTCTTTCCATACACTTTTGGTATTTTGACTAATCAGATCCATGTAGCATATATTGGTGATATTTGGAAATCAACCAAGGGTTCAATTAAAGCTGCGTTCACAACCATGTGGGAAGTAGAAATTGCATCTGGGCTTTTGAACCATACATTAAATGTAACAACAAATCATTATTTATCAAGTGCAATCTATTCTACACTTTGTACATATTTTAGCTGTACTTCAAGCAGTTTGTTAGCAATAAGTCAGTCCATGTTTCTTAACTAATTCACTACATTGGAATACATTGAACTGGTATTTCCAATTTCACAACAGGTAAATTCCCACTTCTCACAATGCAGAATCAGACCAATAGAAACATTCTTCCAATGTGTGTATTTTCTTATTGCCTTGAGCTGCAGTCGTTAACAGCTGTGTACTGCTTTTTTCCATTTCCCGCAGAGAAGTAGCACGTCTGGACCTGTGGGACTGGATCCATGGGGAATTGTTATTGGGGACCTCTTAAAGATGGTTGTTTTTCCCCAGTTCTTTCAAGCTTGTTTGTTTAAACAGGTCAGCAACTCTCACGCTTTCCCATCCACTGATGTTGTCCAATCCTGCTGGGATGATGACGTCAACATGTGGTTAACAACAAATGCAGATATCAGATATGACAAGCCAGGGAACCACGTTTCAATGGGTATAGATGCAGCTAGGAACAAATATATTCCTGCATATAGGTCAGTGAAACATGACCAGAACAGTGGAAATGGGGGCAAGGACGTCATGTGGACAACTTTCAAATCTCATTTTATCAGCAAAATGTGCCTAGACTATTCTTTGTATGGGTATGTTATGAAAATATGCTAAAAATCTGAGTAGGATTTCAATCAGAATTTGTGTTTGTAAACTATTTTGACTGATTATCAATTATGCACATTGTTTAATCCAAAAGGACTGCGCACCAATGATTATGTCTTATTTCCATGACCGATGAACCATCAATCGCAATCAATTACCTGCCAGTGTTGCCAGCAGGCCTGTCTTAACGTCACATAGAAATATGATTTATGAAACACTTGAACAGGGTAGAGCGTCTTTAAATCTAAACCAAGATAATTTTAATGATTCCTCTGAACGGTTTCCTTGAAGGCCTTGAGGGTGGTTCAGTAGGCAAGACTGCCTGCAGACGTCTCCTATGGTTTTGCAGTGGGGATTTTGATTTACATAACAGGGAATTGGAAGCTGCCAGTAATGTTTTCTCATCCTGTCCTCAACAAGTAATGGCTTGCTGTCCCCAGACTGAGCATATTCAACCACCTTCTCTGCTAAATAAAATTTGTATTCTAAAAAAACATAGCTCCAATCATTTGCCAAGATATTGTGGTTTGTTAAAAAAAAAAAAAAAAAAAAATTACCAACATGTAGTTCTACAATGTGCAGTTAAGTGGCATTAAACATGCAGAGAAGGCAGAGAACTTCAAAGACACAAGAGTAGATTATGAAGATTGACAGATGTGTAATTAGTTCACAGTCAATACTATAGATACAATATGCATGTATCCAGTCTAGATTGGCTGTTTTAAATTGAGAAGTCGGTTTTGATCACACTGTTACCTTCAAAAATATTACCATTAAGTCCAACAAAAGATTATGGTGAAAATATTAGCTTTATGTTACAAAAAAGTTAAACAGATTCAATCACTTATAATAAAAACAAGTTCCTAACTGGCCCCATAAGAGTAAATGGTACAGAATCCTAAATTGTCCCTAAAAGTAAATTGTAGACAGTAACAATCCATACATGAAGAAAAACAGCTGGGACTTGGTTCCGTGGAGTTAGACAAACATTAGTAAATCATGTTACAAGTTGAGTAGCAGATTGATACTGTTGCTCAAAATATGCGTACATATAGAAAGCGGCAACTGGCATGACTGGAATAATCGGGTCCATAGCATTAAAAAGGGAACATTGGTGGAAATCAAGCTTAAAAAAAAGGTGTTACAACCCTGCAGAACGCATCAAGCATGCATGACTGGCCAAGACTTGCAATATACAAGTTTTCAAAGCTATTCATGTAGCCACAAACCATCAGTACTAGGATAACATTAAGTTGAAAGGGATCATTTTAGTCCCAAAGGAATGTTTAGTTCATTTTCTATATTCAACAGGCTCATCCCCCTCTTCACTGAGCAAACATGTGCGTATCAGAGCTTCCGTGACTGCATAGGGGTCACAGTTAGCAGACGGGCGGCGGTCCTCGAAGTAGCCCTTCTTTTCCTGACCAACTGAGCGGGGGATGCGGATGCTGGCTCCGCGGTTCGCCACGCCGGCTGAGAACTCGTGGATGTTGGATGTTTCGTGGCGACCAGTCAGGCGACGGGCATTGTCCAGCCCCCCTTTTGGATCATAGGCACGGATGTGGTAGCTGTGCCTCTTCCCCAGCTTCTCGATGGAATCCTCGATGGCCCTGTGTGGATAGGGGGACCTTAACCTTATAGTCTGGTTTCCATAGACAGATTAAACCTACAACTAAGCATATTGTTTCTAATCTTACCATTCAAAGATAGGGCTAGGTAAAAAATGGGTCTATGGAAATTAGAGCAATGATTTACAGTACCAAGATAGTTACAGGTTGGTTTTGATTGTGTTTTAATATGCTTAAATATGCTGTCATTAATTGCACAGCCCATGCCCTTGTCCCGGCCAAACATGTAATAGGTTTGAGGAATATCACCTACAAGCAC
The DNA here is from genome assembly GCA_016801105.1 of Esox niger. Taxonomy (NCBI): domain Eukaryota; kingdom Metazoa; phylum Chordata; class Actinopteri; order Esociformes; family Esocidae; genus Esox; species Esox niger. The sequence continues at coordinate 14,396 of JACXGJ010006424.1, read as the reverse complement.
AATGAAAACCAGCCCCAGAATGAATGAATTATCCCTTTAACTTGGGCCTACCTCAGTCCACCCTCGTTCCTCATTTCCTTGGTGCTGAAGTTGGTATGGCAACCGGCGCCATTCCAGTTCCCAGGGATAGGCTTGGGGTCAAAGGAGGCCACCACGCCGAAGTCCTCGCACACACGGTGGAGGATGAACCGAGCCACCCAGAGGTGGTCAGCCATGTTGATCCCTTCACATGGCCCCACCTGGAACTCCCACTGCAAGACAACATTGGTGTAAGGCCTAGAAGTCATAACAATCGTGAGCATTTGATGTAGAGTTCCAGAATGCGGATGACAGATTTCATGACAGATTGAACCTAATCCTTTGAAGAATGCAATGATATTACTACCCATAACACATGTCTGTGAAACTGGCCCCGCAAATTGATTTTTCATTTTTAATTACCAAAAGTCATTCTCACCTGAGCTGGCATGACTTCAGCATTGGTGCCACAGATCTGAACCCCAGCATAAAGACAGGCTCTGTAGTGGGCTTCCACAATGTCTCTACCATACGCCTTGTCTGCTCCCACACCACAGTAGTAAGGCCCTGTTCAGAAAAAACCCACATCAGATTCGGTTCAACTTAGATTTCTAGCAGTAGATAATATGCAGACTGTTAGAACACTGCAATGTACAACATGAATGGCAAGTTGCTGTGGATAAAAACTCTAAAGGAATGAAATCAAACACGGTCAAAACTAACCTTGTGGACCAGGGAAGCCATTGGAGGGCCAACCAAAAGGATGTCCATCTGTTCCCAGGATGGTGTATTCCTGTTCCATGCCGAACCACGGTACCTGGTTCTCCACCATTTCCATGATCTTCTTGCATGTCTGACGGAGGTTTGTTTCTGGAGAACAAACATTGTATTTTTTGGTCTTGAAACGCAGTGTGACATGGGTTCAACAAGATACTAAGACTGGGCCATGTTTAGCCCACACAAACATAGATGAAAACCATTCAAAATAAAGTCAAACATGGCAGTGTTATCAATAAGATACCAATAAGATACAAAGATTGGTCGAAAATGTTTTGAAACATTGGTACCCCAATAATCAACTGTTATGCTTACCTGCTGGCTTGCGGTTGTATTTAAGCACTTCACACAGGACCAATTTGTTGGGATCTTTTCTGAAAGGGTCTCTAAACATGGCAGCTGGGATAAGGTACATGTCACTGTTAGAGCCCTCAGACTGGTATGTACTGGAACCATCAAAGTTCCATTCTGGTAGATCTGCAGGAAAGAAAGACCCATTTGATAAGCAATTATGAGATTGAAATCCCTATGTCAGGATTAGTCAGGATTCAGGAGGTTAATCAATGATCATGCACCCAGTCTAACTTCCATTTTAAATGTATGTTGTGTCAATGTTTGTGGGGTCACAAGGGTGTATTTTAGTTTCTCATCATTTCATCAGGAGCAGATCAATTCCAAGTAAACTGTATACCAACTGAGGTCTTACCTTGAATGGTCTTTGGTTCAGAGTCCAGAGTTCTGGTCTTGCAGCGGAGCCCCTCCCCAGTCCCATCTATCCAAATGTACATGGCCTGGACCTTATCTCCTTGAGGGAGATCCATATACTGCTGCTTAACAGCTTTACTCAAACTTGCACTCTCCGATGTGGCCATTTTCACAGAGGGCCTGTAAAACCTTAAACAAATAAAGTAATTAGAACCCACACTTGATTCTTAAATTACTGTACTGTGTAGGCATAATACTCCCATTGTTCTTAATAAATGTGTATAGACAATACAATCTACTGAAAACACCAAATGAGACGTGGGTGTCCCCTGTCTACGTACGCGTTTACACCTACAGCACCTTTCCGAGGGGGTTGGGTTATTTGCGGAAGCTAACCATCTGTTGGCGCTTGTGTCACAAAATAATCTTCATTAATTACGCAAAACCTAACAATTGGGCTATTTACGCCACAAACGAAACGTTTTTCATTATTCTACTCCGAATGACACCACCTCCGTGCTTTAAGACAGCGTAGGGTCGTATCAGTGAAAACATTACTAATTAACTGCTATGAATAGTGATTAATTATAATTCCTACGGTATGGTATGAAATCAACACTGTCAATATCGACTCAAATTCATGAGAGTTTTTAAATAGAAAAAGACCGGGTTACAAAGACCCTAAAATACATAAAATTGGAATTCATAGAACCTTACTCCCCATTCAAGACATTTATTCGTCCGCTCTATTAACCCCCTTTCTATTACAATGAAACGGCTTAATACACGCAATAACCACACAACTAAAGCCAACTTCCATCTAGAAAATGAATAAAGCACGCCGCAAATACGATGAGATGCGAAACTACAGACAACAACGATCAAACAAAGTACGATGACCATGCAAAGTGAAATAAACGTATTCGTTAAGTTTTACCATGCTTTAGAAATAATTAGGACTTACTTTATCAAGTAAGGAATATTACCAAAAGCCTGTTACAGCCTTCTGTTACAGTTTCGTATATTCCCAATTGTTTGTCTATCATCCTTTTCCTCAAAAAGCGTCCAAACACTCTTATTTATAAAAGATAGCTAGGATCTCCTGGCCTGTGATTGGCTAGCAAGAAACACGATCCCTTGGTTAACTCATAGATCCTCACCCCGCTTACGTTTCACGGTGGTAAAAACCGGTAACACCCCATGGTGAAGAAAGTAAACATTATTTAAAATGCGCCATTGACGCAAATTTGCATTACTTAATTAGTCGAGAATCGAGCTAGGACATTTTTGGAGGCCCTACTATTTGGTTTGCAAAAGGAATGCTAAATATCCTTACCTAAAGCTAAAATGTATTTTAGGTTATTTGTCTCCCGGTCTTTCTCCATTTCAAAACCTTGAATTTGAGTGTAAAGAGTAGGATAACTTATTGAAACGAAGGAATGAAAAATCCATTGGATAATTTCTGTTGCTGTTGTCTAATATGTCCCGTTTAAAACAATGTTGCCTGGGTCCATTGATTGTATAATTACAATATCACCAGAATTTCCGTACATTAGGTGGAGATTGTGAACCACTTAAAGATCTACTCAAAGTGTCTACTGAAGTTTTTCTGATTTAACACGTTTCTGAACTTACTGACGAATCCCCAAATATTGGGATTACAATTTAACATAACTGACTGAGAATGTAATGAAATAGAATACAATATCTCATTTTAATGGTGTGTCAACATCTATCTGTTTTCTGTCTAGATTTTTGGTCATCCTCCGGGATTCAAAATCCTACCAGCGGCACCCTCTTGTGGTCGATTATATCAATGGCACATGCTGTCCTTGCGAAAACGAAAGGATTCCGATATTTCAAACAGAACATATTCTTCATACCCATGAGAAAGAACACCCACGTCTTCATTATTATATTATAAAGGCATTAGACCTATGTTTTATATTTGATATAGTGGCAATCTTATGACCTTGGTTGTCACATCCCTGGCCATAGATTACAGTGAATTATAAAAACGTGTCCAAGCATATTATTAATGCTCCAAGAAACTCCCATATTACATCATAAACTTGTTCTGGATTATGACTATGTTCTGAATAATAACACAAAAAGAGTGAAAAAGATGTGACTGAACTTCCCTCTCCAAAAAGAAATACCTTACAAATTGGCTATAGTGTCCTATATTTTGTATACTGTTGTGCACCTAAGTTTGCATACCCTGGAAGAAATTGTGAAATATTGGCATTGATATTGAAAATATGACTGATCATACAAAAACAGACTTTTATTTGAGGATAGTGATCATATGAAGCCATTTATTATTATTATTGAGTTGTTTGGCTCCTTTTTAAATCATAATGTTAACAGAAATCACACAAATGGTCCTGATCAAAAGTTTACCTATCTTTGAATGTTTTGCCTTTTTACAGACACACAAGGTGACATACATGTGAAAATGGCAATTAAAGTAGAATTTCTCACACCTGTGGCTTTTTAAATTGCATTTAGTGTCTGTGTATAAATAGTCAATGAGTTTGTTAACGCTCATATGGATTCACTGAGCAGGCTAGACTCTTCTTGTTCTTGTTTCTAACACTCTCAATTTTGAGGACAGAATGTTCACGTTCTGCCTAATATATTCCACCCACTGGCAGGTGCCATGATAACAAGATTATCAGTGTTATTCACTTCACCAGTCAGTGGTCATTATGTTATGGCTGATCGGTGTATGCTGTGTCTGTACCCAGAGCAGTATATTATATATTTACTGTGACTGTACCCAAGTCAGTACTGTATATTTACTGTGACAGTAGCCAAATCAGTACTGTATATTTACTGTGACTGTACCCACATCAGTACTGTATATTTACTGTGACTGTACCGAAAGCAGGATTGTATATTTTCTCTGATTTTATCCAGAGCAGTAGGCCTCCTGTATATTTACTGTGACTGTACACAGAGCAGCACTGTATATTTACCGCAACTGTACACAGACCAGTATATTTACTGTGAATGTACCCAGAACAGTACTATATATATACTGTGACTCTGTGCAGAACAGTACTGTATATATACTGGGACTTTACGCAGAGCAGTATTGTATATTTACTGTGACTGTACCCAGAGCAGTATGTTTTTTGTGACTGTGCCCAGAGCAGTATATTTTCTGTGACTTTATCCAAAGCAGTTCTGTATATTTATTGTGACTTTACACAAATAAAATAATTCTCAGTGGCTGTACCTCACAGTCCTTCCATTATGTTGACCAATGTAGCCTACAATACTGTAGAGACCTTCTATATGAGATATGTTAGAATTCCCACAAAGTGGTTGACTGTTCTGCGCCTGCAGTTCGAGTTCACATCCCCTGACCGACTTTTTATTGCACATGATCCCTGTAACTTCTATATACACAATCTTGTTTAGAGTCAGCTGTATGAAAACCATAAACTACTGCTGACAGATTAGAAGAGGAAGTTAACTGCTGTTCTGTGGTCATTTGAGATGTTATTTGTCAACAGGGGACCAGTGAATACTGAAATGATGCATTGGGAACGAGAGAGGGATAAAACCGTTCATCTGGGGCACTTGTGATATGTCACTGATATGTTTTTGTGTTTTGTTGACCTATGAAGTGCTGTTACTCATTTTGATATGCTACTCTATTAATCTGAATTTGTTAATGTGTCCTGTGTGTGCAGGGGATGAGATGGGGTTTGTCTGTGTGAGAGTGTCCAGGTTGTTAAAATGGACTGTGAAGATGCTGCATTGGCACTGTTGACTGTTGTCATAGGCATTAATTTGTCAAATACCACCTTGTAATGAAGTGATTTTAATATGAATGATTAATAATAATCAATAATATTAAACTGATATTAATGCAATATAGCCACTAGTAAAGCTCATGATTAATTAATTTTCCTATTCAATAATTATTTTATTCAGTAATGATTTTTATTTATAGATTTTCTTTGGGGGATTTTCTTCAGGATAAGTTTATAAATTATACATTTAATAAGGATGCTAAATGTATTTTTCTGTGTGACCTATGTTAGTAAATGTTTTTTTAATGCATGCATTACTTCTGAAATATATTATTTATCTAACTTTTTATGATTTACATATATTTCACATATTTCCCATGTATTTATTTTTGGCATGTGTCAGGTGGACAGACTAACACCCTGTAACCTGAGCGGAAACTAGTTGCCTGCTCTCTCACTGACATATTTTGGGTTACAATGGCTTTCTATATCCTTTAAATCCTCTTGTGTATGTGTCTATCTGGTAGACATGATGAATAGCCTTTTATGCCGTATACTACAGTACATAACAGTGACAGGAAGCAGACACATTTTCAGATGAATACCAAAGCCTTACACCAGCTGTGGCCCTTTTGGCTGCCTCAGTTTCCACAATACTACAAGGATTCACCCTGGACCAAACTGCCACATCACTCAGAAGTACAGAACAATCGCACCCCACCATGGTCCTTGTGAAAGGCCTGATGTATCTGCTCGACTGAAGCCAGACCTGGGAAAGCTGAAAGAAGTAGAGTGTCTGGGTGTGCAACTGGGTCATACTGCTCTCTGGATGCCCCCTAAGAACCCATAAAACATTTCCACAACGGCAGACTTGGGAGTCGGAGAAAATATAAGATGGACGCCTCCGTTGCCGGTGGCTTTCCTTTTTGGCGTCAAACAGACCAGGAAAGGTGCACTAATGTTCTGCACAGCACTCAAACTAAATAACCTATTAATGCCACACCCGAACAATGCCTCAAACAGTCTCAAACAGACGTCTCAAACAGCAAACCAACCAGCAAAGGGAACGGCCTCAAGTTCAGCTGCAGCGATGGCTGCCCTCTCCCAAACACTCTCTCAGCAGGAATTTCCACGAGGATTCGTGATTCCACACACCTGTACAGAGACTCCTTCCTACCATCGACCATCTGTCTCACCAGTCCCCCTTGCCCCTGCACCTCCAGAGTCCCCCTGCTATGACTACCGTCAGCCTGCCCTGCCTGCTGACAGCTTGTGGGCTGGTGGGCTCTTCGCTGCCTTCTTGAGAGCCGGGGAACTGCAGACAGAGCTGAAGCAGCTGGGGCTCTGGCAGGACTCAGAGCTGGTCCTTTTGTCTGCTACTCAGGTACGGAGATTTACCAAACAATGTGCATGAATGAAACATGTATCCCAAACAAATAACTAGTGAAATCAAATCAATATTAATAAGATTTCATATCACTCATCACCTTTTTAGTACAGTGATTACTCTTAACTAAAACAAAAATATTAGGTTATTATGTAGATTATGTAGCTGTTAAAACAACTTTATATTCTACTAATATAAAATGTTAGTTTTTTCTTGATTTATATTTGATATATTACAATATAAGTCTAAAAATTATGTTATTCTTACTTCACATTATTTCTTTGCATAAAATAGTAATGTAGTAGTTAGATATGATGTTTGAGGGATATACACTTGATTGATCTGTATTGTATTCACTTACAGTTATTAAGTGAAGAATACGTGATAGTGCCATGTGACTCTTCATAGCCCAGTTGTTGGAAAGCTGTCCTTCAGCTTTTGTGGGTTTGATAGGAGTCATTTTCCCCTTTGAATTGAGAAAAATGACTAGAATGCTGTCCTTTTAATGAGTAACTGTATGGTGTATGATCGTAATACCAAAGAATAATTGTAATAATAAAACAAGTAATTTCTTGTCTGGGCTGCTGTATTACCATTTAAAATAAGTCTTGAAATATATATTTTTTACCCAGTTTCAACTTAATTGGTGGCTCAGCAAGCAACATAGGCAGAAGTGTAATTAGCAACGGCATATGGTTTCAAACACAATTACTATGTACTGCTGAAAACAACCAATCATTGGATTACAACGTGTAATGAAAGTAAATTATTTTTACATTAGTAGTGTTAATAACAATGTGATTATAAACAGGGATTTACAATAAACCTATAAACCTTTGTAGCTACAGTTCATTAATTAGTTTTACAGGGACCATGTACACAGTTTATTTGATCTGCAGTCCTGTAAAGGGTTTGTTTTATATCAGATAACATGCTGTTGTTATTTTAACATATGATAAATCTGCTAGTTATCTGTAGGTTAACAATTCAGAAAGTCAGAGAGATGCTATACAACAGGTGTGCTCCACAGAGAAGGTAGACTGAGAACCAGCTTCCCCACAATGGCCAAATGTCCATCGTTTATATTTATCCATCCATCATGTATACCATTTCACAAGACCAACATTGTGATATAATTTATTTCCATATTGAATGTTGAATTCAAGCCAGGGTACCAGGCAGTAGGATCAGCAACAGGCTGGTAGAAGCCATGCTAGATTAATGGACTTTTCTGAGTAAAGAGATCCCTCCCTTGCTTCAGGTTTTGTATTTTTATTTTTTTAAATGGAGAGCCACAAAGAAGCCACCAAGAACTCCAAGACTCTCAGACTACATAGACCCTCTGAACATGGTCAACAACAAGAAAGCATCTATAACCAGTTTGTTGTTCCAGTACATGACCATATCAGGTGTGATCCTTTTCTAATCACCCAGGTTGGTGTTGGATACACATCTGAAACACCCACAGGTGAGCTCATTCTTGTCAGTGTTTCATCGTTACAAGCCAACAGGCGGGAGAATGTTCTTTTGAACTGTAAAATGTATGTGTAAATGTTCATTTATTTGAATGCCTAAATGATGATTTCAATTTTAGATTTGCTTTATAAATACATAGATGATGTTTTAAATGCATGCTTTTTAAAAATTCCTAAATTATGTGTTAAATTATTTATTTGAATGCCTTAATGATGAGATAAATTATGTTATTGTACTTTCCACCTACCACCACCAGAGTGCAGCATAAGCCAAGACTCACTCCCCTCAGTGAGTTCCACTGGAGCAGCCAGTTGCATTGAAAACAATGCTAATTTAATAATGCCTTAAATCTTATTTACCTTCTCTTAAAACACAAAGATGAACAACATTTTTTAATTTAATTTAATTATTTGAAACCCACCATTTCTCCGAGCAAAGCAACAGCACAAACATCAAAATGTTTGTTTTAAATTTTCATTTTTTAAATGCAGAAGTATCAGTCAGTGTGTTCCTTTGTTCTTTTTCTAGGCAGAGCTTTTGGAATATGAAATATTGTGAAGCCAGCATTCAGCCATTAAGAGAATCCAGACTTTGGTATTCCTCCCGCAAACAGAAATGCCACAGTAATTGGCTAATTTCAGTTCTAACGAGTGCTTTAAAAGCACTTACTACCACTGTTAATTAGGCCTCCGTGAAAGGTCCTGCTTTGCGACAATACCAACAATGTCTAATCAGTATGCAGAACAATGCTGTACATATCCAATAATTAATCTGCATAGTAGCTTGAATTATGAAGTTCTAACCTGGAATCACTAGGACAGGCCAGTAGAGAGTGAATATTCTGTTTGGTCTGGGCTCATCGTCAATAACCTTCTATGTTACCACTGTAGAAAAGCAATTAAAATACAGGGGCATTTGCGTGTTTCTGTCCTGCCAGCATTGCTGTGTTACTGTTCTGAAGAGGAAAAACAAGGAAAAAATGTCCTCCTGCCTGCTCTGTTTAAATTATAGGGCAGACTAATTTACATTGTGCCTTCGAGTGAATTAAAGTCTGAGATGAGGGAAGTGTTTGATTACTCCAACAGAGGCACTAATTCTTGGTGACAGAAATCCTGTTTCTGCACATTATTGTTACAGAGAAGATGAGTCTATCTGATACCTTGTCAGAGTTATAAAAGATGATGGTCTGCACAGTGTGAATGTGAATGCTGCCTTAGGCCCAGTTTGTATTATGTATTGTGAAGTTAGTCTTTTATTTCACGCCCTCATATTGCACTTTCAAGAGCTGCTACTGCTTTCACCGTTCAATTTGTGTGATTTTTCTTTGTTTTATATATAAGAACACTGAAATATAGCATTTATTCTGTTAAATATTTTATATATTCATTTGTGTCTGCGGGTGTAACTAACAATATAAAATAATAAAAAGTTAACACTGTCATAATAGTATTTTAAAGAGTTTATTTCCTAAATACAACAAATCCTTTTTATGACAGACACATATCTGTTTAAAATAAATTACTTGATGGTTTTATTTCATTACAGAGAGATATAAAAAATATTATATTTTTGCGAAAGAGCCACACAAATACATAAGTTGTTATGCAAGGTTTTGCAAGGTTTTTATTTGTAACTTAACCACATTGAAAAACAACAGTAACACTGGATCTTGGTGTAAAATACATTTGATATTTTAATCATTTAGCAGATGCTCTTATCAAGAGCATTCATCTTTCAATAACTTAGTGAGACAACCATACTGTTTAGCACAATCTAATACAGGATATAAATTCTAGCTAAACAAAATACTGTATATATTGGTTAAAAAACACACATCTTTAAACACATCTTGTCTCTCAAGCCAGATGGCTTCTGCAATCTCGGTTGCCCAAGGCCTAGCTATGTGTGATCGAAAATTCTATAAATATATACTTTGAGAAGTTATAATGTACACACACAAAGGTACTGCTATTTAGCAGTCTCTGAAAAATAATGATGTGGATAATTGGACGTGTAGTGTTTTGGACCAAGTTCATTTAGGCCTACCTAAATATTTCTAAAATGTTCACATAATTTTACCAAGATGTCTGTGCACAAATGTTTTATTTGAAATAAAAGCATTATTTCCCCCAAACCAGTCATTACATTTGTCTTAATTAGCAGAGACTATTTTACAGAGCAACTTATAGGAGCAATTAGGTTTAGGTGCATTGGGATTGGACCTGTCCGGTATGGGATTCAAACCAGCAACCTTTCAAGTTCTGGCCCAACAATCTTGATCATTTGTAGAAGGGAACACATTCCATAACAAAACTGTCCAGGCTAATCATTTTGAGATCACTGAAACCAATACGTTGGGACCTAGAGAATATTGTTGACTTTGTTCTATTTGCTTTCAATATCACCATAAAATCCATGAGTGCATTTTGTAGGAATGTGAAATCACTCTATACGTGTGCAAATCATTGTGTTTGAGAGGAAGAAGATGTGTACAGTACTATGTTGTCATAACAACTCTCACAGAGTTACAGCTTTCATTTATACACAGACTGAACAGTACAAGTCCTAATTTTCCACTGAGGAACAGTATGTTTAGCACACACACCAGGATTCTAGTAAGGCAAGGCAGTTTAAACATAGGAAGACAATTGTCTAAGTCACCGTTATTCCCACTCATATGTAATGGCAGCACATGCACGGTTTTCCTAACAATAGGAGTGACCCCAGAAATTAGAGTCAGCTTGTAAATGTGTGTTAGAACTCTGGAGATGAAAAGAGCAGCACAGCACTCTTTCTGTGAACAGACTCAGTGAAAAATGTTGGCTATTAAAAACAGAGTGTTCCCTAAGGATTTCTATATTTTCATTTATTCCTCTTTATATTGGGGTAAGCAGAAATGTTTTAACAAAAAGATGACCTGCTTCAATTAAGTGGTGATTGAAGGCAACAATCAACAACAGCATGTTAATCAGTAAAATGTCCAGAGTCTGAAACTACTGTATCTCTTTTGATTAAAGGATAGATGCACTGTTTTTCAGGGGCTTTCCAGTTTTCCAGAATTTGACCAGATTCAATTTACACACAGATAGTGGGTTTACATAATAGTCAGAATTGGCCTTTTTGACAGGATCTATACTTAGGTTTCTTAATTGCTTAAAAGTGTGCCAGTCTGAATTATATGCTGTTCGTGTATCATTGGGCAATTGACAATTTTCTACCATTAATATTATTAGTCAGATGTGAACCTGGGTTTGATCTGTTTTTCATTCATATTCTCCAATTTGGAACAGTCCTGTCAGGAACTAAACTCAAAATGCCAGTGAAAAAGGTTAATTTTGGCTTCTGGAACAGTAGAAATGCAGTAATTTAAGTAAAGATCTTGTAAGACAGCTTGTTCATGAAAATGTGTAACATTTCTTTTGGTGATATTGTGCAGTTTGGCAGATTTAATCTGTCTTCTACCTCAGTATTTACCAGAAATGCATCAAATATCAGCAAGTTCATCTGTATTGGGGTAAAAAGGAAAAACAGTGTGAGTAAGGGAGGGAAATAAAGAAAGCATGTGTGGGATGGGGTTGGGGGTTGGTTTTTAGGGGATGACAGAACGGGGTGAGAGGAAAAGAGAAAGAGATGATAGAGAGACGGGGCCTTGCCAAAGGCACTGAACAGCAATTTTTTTTAAAGCTCACTCTTTTAATTAAACAAACGGCCAAAGAGAAAGTAGAAGAAAACGAAGAATGTGGAAGACTAGTCCCTGTGGGAGAAGAGAGTTCATTAATATGTACAGACTCTGTGGGGTATTCCACACCTTCCTGTCTTTGGGCCAAATGACACCCTGGTCCCTTTGGAATGCACTAATGTGGTTTCAAATAGGTTTTATAAGATGCAATAAAATATAGACACAATTACAAGTAAAAATAATTGAATTATGCATACAGTATAATAAAAAAGAAGCCAGACATAAAAAAACAAGTACAGGCACCACAAAACAACTACAACAAAATCACTCCCTCCTTGCTGGTATAGGCCTGGTCCCAGTGTCTCCTTGCTGGTATACAATAGTCCTGGCTCCAGTGTCTCCTTGCTGGTCTCGTCCTGGTCCCAGTGTTTCCTTGCTGGTATCGGCCTGGCACCAGTGACTCCCTGCTGGTATTGTCCTGGCCCCAGTATCTCCCTGCTCGTATTGGCCTGGCCACAGTGTCTCCCTGCTGGTATACTGTAGGCCTGGCCCAAGTGTCTCCCTGCTGGTATCTGCTTGGCCCCAGTGTCTCCCTGCTGGCATCGTCCTGGCCCCAGTATCTACCTGCTGGTATCGTCCTGGCCCCAGTGTCTCCTTGCTGGTCTCGTCCTGGCCCCAGTGTCTCCTTGCTGGTATCTGCTTGGCCCCAGTGTCTCCCTGCTGGCATCGTCCTGGCCCCAGTATCTCCCTGCTGGTATCGTCCTGGCCCCAGTGTCTCCTTGCTGGTCTCGTCCTGTCCCCAGTGTCTCCTTGCTGGTATCGGCCTGGCCCCAGTGTCTCCCTGCTGGTATCGGCCTGGTCTTGAATCCACTCTCTTACAGTGAATTGGAATGTACAGAGAATAAACCACCTTTTTATTTCACACCAACGCACTTGAACAGCACTTGTGTGAGTGTGGAACAGGACACATAAGCACTCTGTGTTTGACCTTTGTATCTGTTTAACTCATTCTGTCCTGTTCTGCTGTTGTCTGATTACTGTCCAACCCAATCAGCTCTGTTTTTAAATGCTTGGATGAGGCATCGAGGGTGCCTTAATGTTAGTCTCTCAGCCGCAGTCATGCGCTTCATTTAACACATCAGGAGGAAGCGGCAGGAGACACCCCATACAACAACAGACTTACAAAACGTCTTTATTGTGTCTTATGGCCAAGAGTTAGGAGGCTTTGGATATACTAATACATATATTGTCTGAATGATAGGGGAATATGGACTGTAGGCAGTATTTACTTAAAACTCTAAGGGATTATATGTACCATTGATAAACATGAACCAAAAATATTAAATCAAATATTCTAAGCCCAGAGCGATTTGGTGTTTGTTTTGGTTGTGTTTTTAGAATATTTTGGGCTCACTAGAAATTAATAATAAAAAATGTTTATTGTGCCATTTGTTCTAACTTTCATTCAGAAGAAGAAACCTACTCACGAGAGATAGCCTCTCCACATAACAATATCAGTGGAATGTAGCATGTCTTGGGGATATGAGGATTGACGCAACATTCTCGCTCATTTTCGATTGTCCTTAATCGTGGTAGCATCCACAAATACATATGTATATAGAAGTGTCTGAAAAACATATTACTTTCTTGTTTCCAAAAGATGCCAAAATGACACATTCTTTTTTATTTATTTTTTCAGGGTATAAAATAATCTTAACGTCACCCTAAATAAACTGTTAATGCATACAATAAGTTTGTAGTCACAAGCCTAATGTACTCACCTAATATAATCTTTAAGGTTCCCAGTCATTTTGACACCTATTATTTTAAGAATAGTAAAAAAAAACATTAACAAGTGTATGAGTATAAAATAAAATGTTCCAACTTTTCGTGCATATAGTATAGCTCAGTATTTAAAGCATTCATGTCATGCACTCGAACTTTTTTACACATTTCTATCAAGGTTACCGATTACCGTGTCTTCTATCAGGCTTCCTTCCCCTTCGTTCTACTGAACTAATTTCTCACTTTGCTCCCAGCCAGGGGGCGTGGATACCAGAGGCCAGTTAATGGTCCCCCTTACCGCACTCAGTTGTCAGGTGGCCCACAGCCATTCCAGCTGCCTGTCGGGTGTCTGACCGAATCACTGTCACGCTGGGCCAGGAAGACAATCGTACAGCTTTTCACATGCTACATTTGCTTTTAATTGCAGGGTAAATCACATAATGCGACAGAACCACTGAGCCAGTTGCCCGAAATAGAACCCTCTCTCCGGTTCCAGCGTCAACCCTTTCGCTGCATGTGTTATACGCGCAGTAAATCTCCTAATTAGCTTGTTGCCTTATTGTTGGTGTGTCGTGGCTCTGGCGTCCGGCCGGGAGGGAGGGGTGATCGGCGGGGCTCGGGCAGATGGCAGCGTGTTTTCTCGCAGGCGCAGCTCAACCTCGTGAAGGAGGAACGGGAGGAGGAAGAGTGGAGGTTGATGGGGAGAGAGAGAGAGAGATATGGAGAGGAAAGGAAGGAAGATGCTCTGTCAGGGAGGCGACCAACCGCCAGTGTAACCCCCCCCCCCCCCCCCCCCCCCCCC
>JACXGJ010006423.1:0-34491 GCA_016801105.1 Esox niger | reverse complement strand
CACACACACACACACACACACACACACACACACACACACACACACACACACACACACACACACACACACACACACACACACACACACACACACACACACACACACACACACACACACACACACACACACAGCAAAGCAGCCCCGTCGGAAAACGCGTCATTTGTATATTAATCTTCATCGCCATCACCAAGATCACAGATGGGCATGGAAACTCGCGTAAAAAACATCTCATAAAAATTCACGCATACGTCAAGAGTAGACACCTTAGAACTGAATAACACCTGTCAAACGCACCTACACTAAATCGGACGACTGCGGAACACTGATGTCCAACTTTACTTAGTCTCTTTAACGACATGAATAACTTCCCTGTCAGTGGTCACATTTACATAAAGGAACAGAAGTAGCTGTGTACGCAAGTAAATCATTCATTTCGTTTCAAAGGTTTTCTATAGCTAGTAAAATGAGCGGACATAAAATCCGGTAAAACAAAATCCCTCTGGAATAAACAACTGCTCCAGCGTTCCACCATAACGGAGAATATATCCTCAAATGCTTCATGGTCGTTCATGTAGTGGCCTGAATATCCCAAACGGTAAGGAAAAGGCGTTTCGGTGTTTACAGATTAATTCAATATAAAACGTTGCGGTCATTAATTTTACTCGACATATATTATATACAACAAACGCGGTCTAAATATAGTTATGTAGGTTTAACTAAAAACGTGTAGCTGCTGACAATCTCATTTGAGACGAGGCTATGCCATTGAAACTCCTTGAAACTGCAGCGGAATTCTTCGCAAAAGTGACTGGTTCTTTCGACTAAAGTTGTTAAGATTTTGTATTCAATCATATGCTCAATTTACTAGAAAAGTAAAGAAAAAATATACTTACTGTTTAAAGTGTTTCGAAATCGTTTCCAGGTTGATTTCTGTTTATAAGTTTTAAAATCTGTTGGAATCAGGTCGAGTAGCCCTCCGCGATTATATATTTTTTTGTCATGCCTAAAAAGCACCAGCAGCAAAACACTATTCTACCAAAAACTTCCGCAGCGGTCACATGATCTGCTAAATTCAGCCGGTCCACTCTTCACACAGTCTACATGGTGTTACGATAGTCTTAAGTGGCGGAGAATACCCGACAGCCTCATTTAGTTACCATATATAATCCAGCAACTTAAATATCAGCAAACCACACAAATGTTAAACTTAGTTAACATTTTGAATATGAAGCCTAGATTAAGAATCCGGGCAAATAACTTATTTATAAGTATGCTAAATTTTGACAGACATTCGTCGATCTCAATTAACAGCTTTTTAACAGGGGAAATGCCGGCACGTGCGTGGGAACAATAATCATTCTGTTGAAACGTTTCCCCATTAAGAGTGGAAACTGTATCCACATCCACTTTTCTAAACATGTCTGGGATAGTGTGCTGTGACGTTTTCCACCTAAGGAGGGCGACAAGTGACTCTTGTCTATGTCTGAAGTGTTGAAAGCAAGGCCGTAGCCATTGAGTCAATATTGGGGGGTATGATATCTGCCAGGGGATTTACAGGTCCTTCCCCGAAAAAGGACTCTTAACCATAAATATTTGCGCAATCTGATAGCGCAATGTAGATGTTGTTTCTAATAATTATTGTTGCTCCAGGACCTTCGTTGTAACTAACTGGTAGTTAGTTGGTTACCCCAGTCCAAAGATAAAATATTCCCCTGCTCCCCACCCTTTGATCTAACCCTAACCTCAGAAACACCTGTGCCTAAATCTAACCTAAGATACACCTGTGCCTAAACCTGACCTCAGTCGCACCTCTGCCTAAGCCTAACCTCAGTTGTGCCAACATTAATTAAGATGTTAAGGAACAATCCCAACATGGTGATATCTGATGAGTCATCAATATTTGCTCCTGTTCTTGCTCACCTCCATGTCATATACTCTCCCTGCCCCGTTGGCATCTTCATGCTCTCCATCTCCCTCTCTTTATTCTGAACGACCAGAGTTAACATGAAATATTTTATCAATAAACATGTGGTGTTTCTTGCCATGAAGTTCTGGTATGGATTACTAACCATTTCTGATCTGAATGGCAATTATTATTATATCAATAAACATTGACTCAGCTCTTGTACTACTGTATTGTTCTGTCATCTGACTGGCACTCATTTTTATGCTGCTCTCAACTTTTCTAAAGTTGGCCAAAAAACTGACAGATGTCACTGCCACCCTCTTGCTGTAATAAATCTACTTGCACTTTGGTCAAACACCTATGAATAATGCTATTTATCATAAGCAAGTACACCTATACAGTATACTATACCAGTATGCAATAAAAGAAAGCTACTACTGTCTACATAAATGACTGAAACTTTACTCAAGACTTCGCGTGGGCTTTGTGACAAATATAACGTAATAAAAACATACATTTTAGTTGAATACACCCGGGAGCACCACTGTTGGTCGCTGGGTGAATGTGTGGCTAATCAACTTTCCAGGTAAGTTAGCTATGATTGCCAACGTTAGTGATGGTTGATTGCTTAGCACACGCAAATCGGGCCATTTTCACCAAAAACATTTATTTCCACAAACAATCACTGACACTTTTTAGCTAAGTATTATTTATTTCCACAATTAGGCTACAGTTCCAGCACAACATATATTTACATTGCCTCTAAAACTACCACAATCGTCAATGACATGGCCTACGTAACACATGTTACATTTAAGTTTTCAACAGTTTTATATAATTGAAAATAATTTAATGGAGAGTCAGAACAGGGGATGTGTCTCCCCCAATGTATTTTATAATTACGGCCTTGGTTGAAAGCAAAAGTTACATATGGCTCTGCTTTTCCTTTAGTGACCACTGCGTGGTACTGTGATTATGATTCTCAGATTGTAGCCTACTTGAGAACAAACAGTTAACGTTGGTTTCAAACTAAGACCGTCTCCGAGGCAACCTCGATATATAACCGGCTGTTTATCAATTCCAAATATGCTAAGAACCTACTTGTGTCCTTCAGAACTTTCTTGCCACGCGTCCTTGAGAGTATGGACTTGCAAGAACGCGAGGACAGAGAACGCACCGGCCTAGATTGAGATGCATTTGGGCAATACCCGTATGCGTTTCCTGCTCGCCTGACACATTGAAATACATTCTGGGATATCAGATGTGTTCTCGCTGAACAAGTCACCAGCCCATGTGTCCTCTATAAGAGTCGGACCAAGTACACATCCGCATGCATTTTAGGCGTTCTTGGTAACTTGCGTAATTTGGATTGGAACCGTACTTGGGCCATGAAACATAACGTTAAACGAGTTCACAAGAACACAAGTACGAACAAAAACGCGGATTGATAAACGGCCATGGTGTCACCACTCATTCACACATAAACGGCATGCGGTTGTTGAATGCGGAAGCGCTCCATTGCTAGACATTCAAAAAAGGCTTCCCGTCACGATCCTTGAAGCGGGAGTGTAGCGCTGGTATATGGCAGACGGGAAAAAATTGAGAAATGTTCTATATTTTTTCTTTGTCCGTCGCGGAAAACCCATAAGAATGCTCGTAGGTCGGAGATACTACAATACTGAATTTACCGTTTCCACGTGTCGTCACAGCTAAATGAATAATTTAGTTAATACAGGAGAAAATCGCACCAATCCAACATTGTCCATGGCAACCCAGGCTGTCAGTGGTGGGTCATTTAAACAGTAGGAATGGAACTTGACATTGGCAAATGTCAGGAATCTGACATTAGGAAAATGTTTATATTATTTCTGGTACATTTGTCCCAATATTGTGTTATACTGGCTACAGTACGCTACACTGAACACCCATAGAACCAACGGCAATTTAGGTAAGATTACTCAACTTCGCTTTGACAATGATGAAATACTTCTTCACTTCCTTAGCAATTGCATTATTAACCCACCCTGGTCGAATATACATGTAGCTGTCTGTACGCTTTCGTTTTGGTAGCAGTGTAAATGGGGGAATTCTCCACCTGGTATGTACACATTCCCAAAGTTCAGCTCC
Organism: Esox niger; assembly: GCA_016801105.1. Taxonomy (NCBI): domain Eukaryota; kingdom Metazoa; phylum Chordata; class Actinopteri; order Esociformes; family Esocidae; genus Esox; species Esox niger. Next base: position 30,458 of record JACXGJ010006423.1, on the reverse strand, counting down.
GACAGTGATGTCTCTGGTTTTAACGATGTAAATAACACAGCAGGTGCTGTATATGGGTCACACGTGCCTAAGACATGCAGTGTGTTTGTATACCTTTGCTTTTCATGTTTTGTGAGGTGATCTAAACACTAATTGACTGTAAGTAGAAAATGTTGTCAGCTTGTGACCTGCCGGCTTGAATTCCGGCATGAATTTAACAATGTTTGGCCTGCGGGGCAGAGCAACCACGTGACTGAAAACTATGAATAGTCCATAACCTAACCAACACATCGGACGAACAGCTAATTTTCAATGTCACACTCCAGTAATGTCGAGACAATACAGCGTGGTCAAGGATCGCTCAGAGTCTCAGAATCCGATCAGTTAATACGTTATATGTATGTAGTAGTGCTAGCTATTGCTGTCAACCAAAACAAAATACGAGCTACAGTAGATGTCAACCAAACGAATGGAATGCACCGATTTTTGTTAATAAACCTTTTCTGTCATTCTCTCTTGAATTGCAAGTAAACTAGAGAAATCTGCTCAAGTCCCCTGTTTTTTGTGTGTTTTTAATGAACGGAGATTACTGTTTTGTTTATGTTGAGCCCGCCCTATGTTGAGGCTACTTTTCCCAGCTGAAAGTAATTGACTGATCAAAGGCGGGACAATGTCAGCTGCCTCCCGTTATTACTAGCGGAACGGCAAACGATTTCATCGCTTACATGTGAATGTATGGAGGACTAAACCTACCAACTTTCTAAATTAATTAATTAATTTACCAATAAATATATTCACACATTAAAATAATTAGGGGGCGGGACTAACAGTCAGACGTAGCAATCCAGCCCAGAGCAGCAGATAGTATGATTCAATGAAGATGCTAAGTGCTGTTTTAGATCCTTGGCGTGTCCCCATGTTGCCTATTCCTCGTTTAAACCCCAAGGAGAATACAACAGTAGTGTTGAATTTCAATGGCTAGGAAAAACTCCCTAAGAAGGCTGAAATTTAGGAGGAAAAATAGACAGGAACCAGGCTTAGAGTGGTGACCAGTCGTCTTCTGGCTGTGCCGGGTGAACATATTAAGAGTCCAATTGGTAAAAATTAATAAATGCATGTGGGCTGAATACAGAGTCTATTTAAGCCCAGTCCTGGTCAGAAGCATGACCAAATGGACAAGGACAGGGACAACCGGGGGGAGGGGGAGGTCAGCAGAGTGGCAGCTGAAATTGTAAGGTATCATCTTGATCTGCAACACAACCAGGAGGACTTTGGACAGGGACTGTTACTCCGCAGGTGTGGGACAAGGCCTCACGTCCTCCTAAGTTTAAAACTTCAGGAGACAGGGAATATTTTTAAAATGCATTCCTTAGATCTACAGGGATTTAAGTACTACAAGGATTTACTGTACAGTCAAGCTGCTCCTACAACAGCTCAATAAGGTTGAGATCCGGTGACTGTTGGCCATGCCATTATAGACAGAATACCAGCTGACTGGTTCTTCCCTAAATAAATCCTGCATTGTTTGGAGCTGTGTTTTGAGTCATAATGCTGTTATAGGAAATTGGCTCCAGTCCACAGGGTATAGCATGGCATTGAAAAATGGAGTGATAGCCTTCCTTCTTCAACATCCCTTTTAACCTGTACAGATCTCCACTTTACCACCACCAAAGCAGCACCAGACCATCACATTGCCTCCACCATGCTTGACAGATGGCATCAAGCACAGCTGTAGCATCCTTTCATTTGGTTGGTGTTTCACAAATGTTCTTTGTGGTCTCAACACTTCAAACTGCCAAATCCTGATGAGTTTCAAAACAAAGTTCTTTGTTTCTGGCCATTTGAGCCTGTACTTAAACCCACAATTGCTGATGCTCCACATATTGAACTAGTTGAAAGAAGGCCAGTTTAATTTCTTTAATCAGCTTATTAGTTTTCTGCGGTGCTAACATAATTGCAAACAAGTTTTAAAATTACCAATTATTTTTTTAAACAATAAACTTGAATTAGCAAACACAACATACCATTGGAACACAGGACAGATGGTGGCTGATAATAGGCCTCTGTATGTCAATGTAGACATTGCATAAAAATCAGCTGTTTCCAGGTATAATAATAATTTATTATTTCATTAGTTATTTTAATGGACAAAAAAAAGCTTTTCTTTCAAAAACAAGGAACATTTTGGTGACCGCAAACTTTTGAACAATAGCGTGTGTGTACAGCTCTGGAAAAAATTGAAACCACTGCACATTTTTATTTATTTTCCAAAAAAGTTGAAAGGAAAGTTTTGTCCTGCACCAGGAGGAACCAAAGGAGGAACCCAGGGCCCCCTGCACCAGTGTTATGTCTGACAATGGATTTAAGGATTTCATTCTGGTACCTAACAGCAGTCGGGGCACCATTGGCTAGCACATAGACGTCCGTGTGACAAGGATATGCTTCCCAAGACCATCACCAATTCACCACCTAACCAGTCATGCTGGATGATGTGGTAGGCAGCATAACATTAACCACAGCATTTCCATACTCTTTCAAGTCTGTCACATGTGTTCAGGGTGAACATGCCCTCATCTGTGAATTGAACAGGGCGCCTGTGGCAGAACTGCCAATTCTGGTGTTCTCTGGTGAATGCCAATCGAGCTGCACGGTGCTGGGCTGTGAACACAGGTCCCACTAGAGGACATCGAGCCCTCATGCCACCCTCATGGAGTCTGTTTCTGACACTTTGGTCAGAAACATGCTCACCAGTAGCCTGCTGGAGGTCATTTTGTAGGGCTCCGGTAGTGCTCCTCCTTCTCCACCTCACACAAAGGAGCAGCTACCGGTCCTGCTGCTGGGTTGATGCCCTTCTATGACTCTGTCCAGCTCTCCTCGTGTAACGGCCTGTCTCCTGGTATCTCCTTCATGCTCTTGACAATTGTCTGTGGCCACCACCTGCAAAACTCTTCCCTCTTTCGGAGTTGTCTTGCTGTTGCCTTTCCAGGGCACTCTTTGTCACCAAAACAGGTGACAACGATTCACAATTGCTGATGCTTCCTAAAAGTACAGATTGATATCTCTGAAGTTTCATTGATGTTATACTCTAATGATAATTTTTTAAACTGTGTATTTACATATATGTGTGCATATATGTATGTATATATTAAAAGGTTTGTTTCATCATGGACTGTTAAACCTGTGGACACTGAATAACTTATGTTGAACTTTTGGTTACATGAGGTAAAAAAACTTAGATGTATTTTGTTGCTTTTCCTTTAGTGGCCACTGTGTGGCACTGTGATTATTACTGATTGTACTTTAGAACTGATAGTAAACGTTGGCATTCAAACCTTGATACATACAGGTGCTTTGTCTGCGAACCTGAAAACGATGCTATAGCCTTCAACTACTGACAATATTACTCCCTAATTCCAAATAAAAAATTGTCATTTAGAGTATTTATTTTCAGAGAATAACAACTGGTCAAATCAACCAAAAAAATATGCATTCATAGGTCCTGAAAACTCCCTGAGACCAATATGTCTTTGCTATTTTGGGGAATAAAATATTATTCCCTCATCTGCGGCAACTTGTTATCGATTTACAGTATTAATAGGCCTTGTACCTGCTACCAGTCAATCCACAAACTCCTGTCCTTCTTAAGCTGTTATGGATATGAAGACACTGTGCACCTCACTAGCAGTCTAACCAATGAGGTTAGAATTGGACACAAAAATGATCCCAATTATCCCCAAAAAGAGATGATCAAAAAGAACTGTTCCTTGGTTTCGCTCGTGAATTTCACTTGGCTGGTGGAGGTGACTTCATTGTACACTCCCTGCAAGGGGCCACTGACCAGCCTAATTAGCCCTATAGGCTTGATCATTTTCAGTCACCCCAAATTTTGAACAATTAAGCTAGGTGTGTAGGCGCTTGTCCACACACAATTGGCGGGCCAAGTGTGGAGTTGAGTGAGTAGGGGTCAATTCAGGATTTTCTTTCTATTCAAGAATTAATGGCTATCATTAATTTCTAACTAAAAAATGAAAGTAAGGACTCACTTTTTATGAATTGTATTACTCTCAAAGTAGCATGGGATTTACCTCCAGTTAAATACATTTTGAGATGTCTAGGCTGGACAAGAGAGTGGATGTTGATTGTGTCCTATACAGGGGAAGGAGAGGATGAAAGGGACTCATCACTGGTTTAGCAGCCATGGAGACCTGATGCGTGGGTGGTAGTGAGTCAGGCCATCAAGCTGTGTGTGCCGGTTATTTCCTGTGTCAACTCCCCTGTGCAAAAATACACTGAATGGGTTGAGCTGAAACTCACACCTACTCTCCAACCATGTGGAAGAGGCAGTGAGAGACAATAAAGAGATGCGTACACTTCTAGTTTGGTGAAAGATAATAGATAATAATAATTTTTAAAAAACACCTCACAGTTTATTCTGAGCAGGAGGCTATACGTTATTTAGATTCTGAAGAAAGAGTTGTAGTTTACAAGTGAAAAGGTGGATATGTTTCACAGGGCCCTTGGCATGGTGGGGCCCACTGATCGTAATAATGTCCACATTGTCTAAAAGTGAAGGGGCCCAGGCCTATATAGTTATGGAAAAAATTAAGAGAGTTTTGCAGTGGTCTCTAAATTTTAACCCTTCTGTTCCTCACTCAAAATCTTCCTTTTTTACTTTTTGGAAAGGAAAGAAAAAGCTGCAGTGGCCTCTTAGTTATTTCCAGAGCTTTATCTTTTCAGGGGGCCCAGGATTATCAACCACGGACCTGCAGAGCAGACACCGGTTCTGCTGGCCTGCTAAACCTCATTGTGTAACAAAATGGACGCCTTCCGTAGGCCTACACTTACCATATTGTAGCGCTTAAAATTCCATGTCACTGAACAATGAAAAAGCAATATCCCTTCAGACATTTCAGACTCCTGAGCCTTAAGAGCCACAGTAAACAGACCAAATAAAGATCCCCTCCGGGTGTCCCTTATCCACTCAACAACTGAACCGAGTCTGGGTTTGATTAATAGAGTGTAAAAAACATTTACGATGTAGCGATATTTCAGGCCCTACATGCCTCAGCTCCAGCCATGCAGACAGAATACCTGCACATACCTGGTACATTAACACAAGTGGATTTGTTTGGGTAACTGTATGTCAATGTGCGCGTCTGGGTGGCAAACAAAACCCCTGAGTGACAAAATAACCCTGATTTTTAATCACAGCTTTCATGCATCTTGGCCTGCTCTCCAACAGTCTGTAACATTGCTGTTGGGTGACTTTGTGCACAAAAATTCAAGTAGCTCTGCTTTGATTGATGGCTTGTGACCATCCATCTTCCTCTTGATCAAATTCCAGAGGTTTTCAATGGGGTTCAGGTCTGGAGATTGGACTGGCCATGACAGAGTCTTGATCTGGTGGTCCTCCAGCCACACCTTAATTGACATGGCTGTGTGGCATGGAGCATTATCGTGCTGGACAAAACTATGCTCAGAGTTGGGGAACATTGTAAGGGCAGAAAGAAAACACAAATCTTCTGAAACACAAATCGGCCATGTTCCAGCCTTTCTGAATAATCCCCAGATCACCAATCCTTCACCAAATTTCACAGTGGGTGTGAGACACTGTGGCTTGTAGGCCTCTCCAGGTCTCCGTCTAACCATTAAACGACTAGGTTTTGGGCAAATCTGGAAATGTGACTAATCAGAGATAATGACATTACTCCATTCCTCTACAGTCCAATCCTTGCAAACTTCAGCCTGGCTCTTCTTTGCTTCTCATTGGTGGTCTTTTTTGTAGCTTTCCACAACTTCAGCCCTGCCCCTAGAAGCCTGTTTCGAAACTGTTCTCGCCGTGCACTTCACACCAGCTGCTGTTTGCCACTCTTTTTGTAGGCAATTAACTTTGAAGTTCCCATTTATAAGGCTAAATAAATGTGTGTGTGTGTGGTGTTAAAAGAAATTTACATGAATAGCAGATTATCCTGGTCTAGTTCAATCAATATTCAAGATTTAGTACCAGTAAAAGGTTTGGACACACCTACTCATTCAATTCTATTTCTTTAGTTGTTTTTTTCCACACTGTGAAATAATATTGAAGACAAACTATGAAATTACACGGAAAAGTGTAACAAAACCTTCTAAACTGTGTTGTGGCAAACCAGATGTGATGGTTTACCGCTGTAGAATGCTGGGGAAAACATGCTGTCATATTTTCTAAATGAGTCAGTGTCACCAGCCAAGCAGCCCCAAACCACAGCTCCCATGGTGGGGACCACAGATGCGGAGATCATCCGTAAACACACACCACATCTCACAGAGACAATCTCATATGTGGTTATGTGGAGTTATCAGAACTAAGGACAGATTCCCACCAATCTGGTGTCCATTTCTCTTACTGTGTCCTTCAGTGGTGATTTCTTCTCAGCAATTCGACTATAAAGGCCTCATTCATGCAGGGTCCTCTGAAAAGTTGATTAGGAGAACTCTGTGAAGCTTTTATTTGGGGTGCAATCTAATAGCGCTTCTCCACTGTATGGTACCAGCTTGACTCGGCTCAACACGCCTCGACTTTTTTGCTTTTCCACCGGCCAAAAGTTAGGATACCGGGTACCAGATACTTTTTTAGTACCTGCTCCCGTCAAGGTTCTAAGCGAGCTGAGGCAATATCAAAAGGTGACGTGGAAACATTCTTCTGATTGGAAAAGAGTGACTGAAAGCATGCAGCAAAGCAAAACAAGCTGTTCTGCTGTTAGCCGTCCAGTGTCAGAGAATGGTTTTATGAGACGAGAAAGGCGCGTTTTTGTCGGTCTGTCCCAGGAGTCCTTATATTTGGTGTACATTGCACTGGTCAAAGTAGTAATGTCAAGCCAAACACATTAACCACTACACCACATAACTGCACATATGATGGGTGTCAGTATAGCCTTGTATCTACACTGAACAAATCCACTTCTGCGTTCGGCACGTATTAGCCAGTAATAGGCTTTACCAGAATCGACTCACTTCTGAATAATCAAGAACTGACAAGTCTGCCTGATTTAATTTCATGGCATGAGAACGTATTTTTTTCTTTCATGGCGTAACAACGTACTTTTTTTCCATTTTGAATGACATTGATACAATAGTTATCACCATTATTGATTGTTTTTCATCGAGCGAAAAGACTAGAGAATCGTGGAACGTACCAGAAATAGTCACAATCCTGTATAACGGTAGTTTTATTGAGGCCCAAAAATAAAATTAATACATTTTGTTGCTCTCAATAGATTTGAACGTCTTCCACGTGAGAGGCACTGTCTTTAACCACTACAGATTTCAGCAGCTGCTAGACACCGTTGAGCATTGTGTTAAACTGACTAATGTTTCTTACTAAGTTTACCTCAACTACAAATAGCATCTATGAACTGTATGGCTTTTGCCATTGGCCATTTTAACAGCTTATTAGCCAGTAATAGGCTTAATTGTATCTACTATCTTCCTAGGAATATTCATAAGAATTGAGCAATTGCTAGGGAGACTGAAGATGGACTTTTCCATACCAGAAAATGTTGCAATATAACTGTATAGTTTTAGTTAAGGCTTACAATAACATAACTACTGTATCAGTAAATGTATTTATCTATCCTGACCTAAAACACATGAATGGATGCGTACTTCGAAAATCCACCAGAAACAGTTGCAACATAACCGTAAACTGTTTTCTTTCAGACTTACTATAATGTAGACACTGAAGGTTTCAGCCAGCAAAGTTCACATCTATATGGAATAATTCACAATGCGTACTTCGCTTTGCCTGTGAGGATATCCGAACACAGGAACTATTGTTAACAGGTCCGCTTCTCTAACCACTATGCTATTTAACCAGTCAGTCAGTAAGTCTCGCTCTTCTTAGCCGTCAGTAAGTCTCGCTCTTCTTAGCCGGCTTCGCGTACGCTGTCCAGCAGCAACAGGTACTATTCCCGTGTGTGTCGCGTTGGAGTCAGTTTTCCTGTGTTGTCACTATGAGCAGATGCAAGGTACTATCTGCAGTGAAAAACAAAACGAGGCGAGGCGCATGAAGCCGAGTCACGCTGGTACAATGCAGTGGAAAAGCTCGCAAAGCGAGTAGAGTCGAGCCGGTACCATGTAGTGGAAAAGCGCCATAAGGTGCAGTTAATTGAAGATTTCTGAGACTGGTAACTCTAATGAACTTATCCTCTGTAGCAGTGTTAACTCTGGGTCTTCCTTTTGTGTGGCAGTCTTGATGAGAGACAGTTGAATTATAGTGATTGAATGTTTTTGCGACTGCACTTGGAGAAACTTTCCAAGTTCCTGAAGTTTTCTGGATTAACAGATGGTCGATTCACTTATTAGCTTTTCTTACTATAATATAAACAACTACAGTACAGACATAATGATTATCTTCTGTATACCAACCCTACCTTGTCAAAACAAATGATAACTGAGGGAGTGCAAATACTGTGAAAAGCTGTAATCAAAGCAAAGAGGGCCTACTTTGAATGATCTACAATATAAAATGTATTTTGATTACTACATTCTTTTGGGTACTACACGATTCCATGTTATTTCATAGTTTCGAAGTCTTCAGTGTGTTCTACAGTGGGGAAAACAGAAACATTTAAGTAATAGCCCTGAATGAATGTGTCCACACTTTTGACTGTTACTGTACTTTCATACATACCAAAAAACACACACAAAAGAAAGACTCAGATAACAAATTAAATTTGAAAACCTCCATAGGAATCTGTATTTAAGACGTAAACTCTACATACATTCATACAACTATAATAATGTTGAGGAGCAAAAATTGTGTGTGTGTTGAGACTGCTGAGCAGTAGGCAAACTGTGTGACCAGAGACAACAGGTGAAAGGGGAAATTAGGCGAGTGATTCAGGACAAACAGACTGTGACATGACAGGAAAGAGTAAGTGTGTTAAGTACTTGTGTCATTTTATCTCTCTCCTGTTGCTATCTCACAAGGTGTGTGTGTTTGCGCGACCACTTGGGGTTGGGGATAGTCTGGGGATTTTCAAACCTCTCCTGGAGAGCCCACGCATCACGGTGTTAGACGCATCACAGAACTAGCAAACCTGACTTTACTTGTCAACTACGGTCCTTGACAGCTTGTTTCAGGTAAGCTAGTTCAGCACTTCAACAAAGTCGTCGGACGACTTGCGATCCTCAGTAGAGGTTTGAAAACATGTGTTACTCAGTCTCTCTCATCTGTCTTGCTGAGGTCTGTGTGCATTTGCTCGCATGTGCCTGTGTGTGTGTGTGTGTGTGTGTGTGTGTGTGTGTGTGTGTGTGTGTGTGTATGTGTGTATAGTTGTATGTGTGTTAATCGCTGTCTCTCTCTTCCCTCGTTTGCATTTCACTGAGTGTACTCTCGTCAATGTTCTCCAGGCTGTCTGCATGCTGGATACTAAGCTCTGACAAAGGGATTGTGGGTAGTGTAGTCTGCTCAGGGTAGAGCCAGGGCTTAATGCCTGGATTGTGTCTCTGCTTCCACTCTCCGTACTTCAGACACGCCTTGCTGATCTTCTTCATGGCCTAGAGTCAGAGAGAGGGAAAGAAAGAGATACAGAAAGACAGGATTAAAAACAACTCTCTCCCCTTGGGGACCTCTATTCTCTCCAGTGATTTAAACAAGGCAACAGTAAACATGTTTAACCTAAGAAATGATGCCCCACCCCTTTGGGCCAATTAGTATTTTTTTGTAAATGCCTGTTCTCAATTCATCCAAGTTTTTATCAGAGATTTCCCATGGCTTTGTGAGACTCATCACTGCAAAGGGGATCCAGAAATAATAATTATAAATAAATAATTATAGCGCCACTGTGTGGTCAACATTAATTTCTATATATAATGCTGAGTCTGAAGTGTTTACAACATACACCACTTTTTGTTACTTTGCTAAACATCACTGATGGAAATTGTATGCATTTATGTGGCAGATTACATGCAAAGGCTTGTTTATTGGTCAGTAGATAATGTTTGGTTTGTAATCTGCAGTGTCGATATGTGACAAATAACATTTCAGGGCAGTGAATTTACTTGGTGCTGGAAGCGTATAGTTGTACGTAAAAAAAATAATATACATTGAGAGCCAGTATCTGGCCAATCGTTTTATTCCTGATCACGTTGTCAAACTGCATCATTTACCCAACTGTCATCAAAATTGGGCCCTTGGCGTCTAAGACATTGCGTGTGATGGACATTGACCCAGTCTTCTATGCCAATGCATCATTAGAGCTAGCATAACTGATTCAGCTGGTCAGCTAACTATCACCTCCACAGCCATGCAATAGGTTAACTAGCTCAGGGCCAGAACTGTAAGAGGTCTGGTGATCCTGAGACGTTGGACAACCGGCCGTGTGGTTGGAGTGAGTAGCTTGCCGAGTCGTAGAGCTGTTTTGGATGTCTTCCTCGTATTGCTACGCTCCCTTGAGATCCTGTGGCCTATTCCAGCACACCAGCACAAGTTAACCCGAAGGATTTGTAGGAGGGATCCTTCATTAAACATACGCGTTATTCCGTGAGTGGGGACATCCAGACTCTGCTCAGTGAGAGGGTAGGTTGTGTGCACACACGCACGCAGGCATACACGCACACATGCACGCACGCACGCATACGCACGCTGAATGTGCAGGTATAAATTGAATGCACTTACTTTGGGAGCAAGGAACTGGGAAGACTTATTGACAACCCACTTGGGTAGTGAACCTATGGAAGAAAAAGAGTCAGACAGACAGGGGTTTTTACTTTTCTCCACTGTGAAGGGTCATACAGGGTTCATTCATTTCATCAGACATCCCAGAGTCTGGCACATGCCCACAGCAGATAAGGTGAGTTAAAAAGAATCAGAGATGATCAGAGCCTGGACATCTCAAATGAGACGACAGAGAGTGTTTTAAACCGACAAATAGGGAAGAACAAAAGAGAAAGAGATGGAGAGATTGGGTCTTCCACATCTGCATGTGCTTGTGACAATTTGCTGTAGAAACAAGGTCAGTAATGAATTATGCATTACTCTCCAAGTCCATTAACCACCAGATACAGTTTGTGTTTGCGTGTATTACCTTTTGGGTCCACATGTGCCAGGTAGGTGAGAGTGCAGTGGGTCGGTCCATGGCTCTGAATCAGGTAGCCAGTCTGGATGGACACAGCCCTCACCATGTCCTTTTTAGGGGGGTATTTCTACAGAAATACACAACGAAACATCTCTAGTCAGCCCATAAGGCCTCTGAACCACTGGTACTACAATGACTCCGGAGATTTGCAGTAGCTTGTGCTCGTTCTGCATGAGTGCACTGTACAGCCAAAACAAACATCCAAAGCAATAAAACAAAGATTTTTGAATGAAATCCCCTGCGCTCAGACATTTAAAAGAGAACATTCACACATAAGGAGTTCACGGCACAATGCAAGGCGGTCAGGGGGGGTAAAGTGATTGGACAAAAACTCTATTTTCTCTCATGTCTCCTCCCTTTCCACTCTCCCCACTCTTTCCCTTCTCTCTGCCTCTGCCTCCCTCACCCTTCTCCCACTCTCCTCCAGTTTATAGGGTAGTTCCTCTCTGGGTTTGCAGCGCTGTTTCTTAAGGTGTCTCACCCAAATAACAGTCCACTCACATGCCATTTCACTAAACTAAATGTACTACAGTAGATAACTGCATGGACTTTTTGTATCTTTTTTAAGAGATTTCCTTCTTGAGTGTTTATGTGTGCAAGGGAAACTGGGGAGCTTACAATAACAGCTGCCATAAAAGGTCCACTTAACATAGATAACTCCTAGAGAGAGAGAAAGCGAGACTGCAAAAGAGAGAGAGAGAGGTGATAAGTGCTTCCTTCTACACAGGATGCCCCTCTACTGCCAAACCCCTAACTCTGCAATGGGTGAGTAGTCTTGAGAGGTCTAATTGAACAGGAAAAGCAATGGCAGAGGAGTATTACAGACTCCTGTCGCCATCCAATAATATAGTTTCTGCCATCTAGATTCCACTGCTACACTTCTAGTTTTTCAAGGCCAGATCATGAATGACATTGAGTTTGGCATCGAGCCATACTCTTGAGTGTTGGGTTATCTAAACCTAAGCAAACATTTGTATATACCGTGCATACACGCAGGCTTTGTCCATCGTTTGTTGTGTCACAGACCGATAAAGCTTTATTCAAATGCTGGGGGATTACATACCCTAACACCCAAAGTATTAACTAGTGAGCAGATACAGTTATTTCCACATCATACACACACTTAAAGACATGTGTCACACCTTTCTGAAATATCACCTACACAAATGGGCATGTGCACACACACACACACACAGACACACACAGACACACACAGACACACACAGACACACACAGACACACACAGACACACACAGACACACACAGACACACACCTAAAGCTGAACCAAGACACGTCCATACACAGCATGTCCAGCATGGTGGACAGACCAGACCCACTGTAGTGTCTGTTTCAGTGAAGAGTAACTTTGCGGTTTATTCTGTCTTGTCTAGTTTTAACTGCAAGACATTGTGTATTGCTTACTGCAAACAGAAGTCTGTAGTTGTGAAATTTGCCAAACAGAACAGGGAGGGGCTTACATGAATTTGTCAAATAGAAACTGACTAACTGTTTTGCAACTAGACAGCGTTGTTTGGCCCAATGAATAAATCCACAAAGGCTTCTGTTCAGACCTCATGGATGTTCAGACATGTTATTGATGTTATTAAGTATGTTATTCTTCTGGACTCCAAGGCATGGAGTTGAAACCTACGGGGGGGAATCTCCTGGTTGGGGCTAGATATTTCTGGACCAGCATGCTTTCCCCCTTTGTACTCACAGGATGTTTGACGGAGTAGTTCATGATGATGTAATCACTGCCCATGGGTAGCCAGGATCGCAGTGTGATGACATCACGGTTTCTCAGCGGCTTGGGACACTTCCCTAAAGACATGAAGAGGAGGAAATGTATTCACACACACACCCACATATACACACGCTTTGTGTTTTTTGCGTGAACCGTGTGTCATACAGGAGTAGTAGCCCACGTCTGCATTGACGGTGAGTTTTCCAATGTCGAAGGTTTCGATGACGTTGGCGTCCCACTTCCTCCGATACTCGATGTCATGCAGAACGTCGTACATGGTCTCCGCGGAAACGTCCCTACACACCATCCGGCACTGCGGGAGAAACACACGCATTCAACAAACAGTCAATACACAGCTCGGTCACACACAATCGAACAAACACCATCTTAAGAAATATCAAAAGTGCACAAATGCCAACATCAAACCCCAGTTCCTCCAGTCCCTCTGAAATGAGCACACCGCTGACTGAGCCCTGGTTTCTGCATTATTACCAGGTGTTCAGAAACACAGGCACCGACGTCTGCCCTAAATAGCACGGCCAAAGAGAAACTACTTCTGACAAGTGACTAAAACACTGGGGTCAAGATATTCCTCTAATAAAATCAATGGTTTAAATCTTTTTCGTAATCTGTTTAAATTTGATTGGAGTTTGTAGAAGTACATAATTTCCACCTTTAGGGTGTTTAATCACTGGAGGCCTGAGGGGGAAAAAAAGGGTTGTAAATCAAGACAATTGCCACCAATGCTTTACTGAATTCCAGCCCATTTCAGGACAGACTTTGAGAAACGCTGTTATCAATTTAATCCAGCCCTCAGCTCCAATTCATTATCAGCATTAACTGAATATGATATATTACTGCTGTGAGCAATGCATTTATTGTCCCAGTTCCAATGAAATATGCATCACTATGGAATTGTTGATAGCACCTACATGAAAAGTCAACACAAGTTTACTAATCTTTGTTTTCAAAGCCTATTACATTCAAATTCCGCTTGTGTCATGCTGATTCTGCTTGTTGCGACCTGCAGAGAAAAAGACATGGCAGACTATAACAGGAATATGTTAAATGCTCATAAGTTCCTTCAGGACGCTTATTATTATGGATTAGGTTACAAAATCCAACTTTCCTGGTATAATTTCACAGATATGTTAAAAGGTGTCACCGAAAGATTCAGAAAATTACAAATCATGTTTTCCCTCGGCAAAATGTGTAACACGAAGAAATTTGTTTTACTGTCAAGTTTAATTTAACATATAAATTGGACACACAAGGAATGTACCATTGACCTAAATGCTTACTTGCTACTTTAGAGAATTCATACAAGAATAGAAGTAGAGGAACAATCGCAGTAAGACTTAGTAAGATTATGAGCATTAATGAACAGTAAAAAGGAGTCTGGTAAGCGATAGTGGCGAAGTGTGCGGCCAAAGCATTCACACGGGTAGATAGATGCGTGTCAGTCTGTCTACTTTAAATGTTGAGCACTCAAATCAGATGAAAATAAAAGTTGTCTCTGCCCGTTTGCCATCTCATGCTCTGATATAAACCACTTCTATCTGATGGTAAGCTGGTGAACAACATATGGCTGGGCTTTGTGGCGTCCTTCCGGAGCCAATCGTAACTACCCACTGGAGGGCCATGCGGACATGTGCAGACCAGTTCCCATACAAGGCTGTAATGAGTCCAGTCAGAATGCTCTCAAGGATGCGAAGGTAGTATTAGGAGAGGACCCGGGGTGGCGTGCCGACCTTCTTCAATCACCACTTTAAAGAACAGAGTCGCTGTTGTGCCCTCATGGCAGCAGTGGAGGGGTTGATGGTCCACAGCTGGACGCTGAGAAATGTTCAGACACTCCAATGTTGCTCCATTGAGCAACACTGATGCGGATTGGGGAGCGATACCTCCTCTTCATCCTGAAGTCAATAGTCATCTTTTTGTCTTGCAGACATTAAGGGAGAGGTTGTTGTCCTGGCGCCACAATGCCAGTTTGCTAATTTCCTCCTTGTAGGTTGACTCACAGTTGCTGGTTATCAGGTCTACAACCTTGGTGTCGTGAGCAAACTTAACGGCGTCGGAGACGTGCAGAGCCACGGAGTCCTGGGTGAACTGGCAGGAAATGGAGAGGGCTTAGGACAGACCCCTAGGGGGGTGCCTGTGTTACGGGCCAGTGAGGAACGGGCTTTGTTGCCAATTAGGTCCTACCATCAGAAAGTCCAGTTTCCAGTTGTTCAGAACTTGATGAGTTTGGAGGGAATGGTACAGTGTAGTCAATGCAGAGCATTCTCAAAGGTGTTCCACGCCTCAGTCGTTGAGGATGTGTCAACAGTGATGGAAATAGCTTCCTCTGTTTATCGGCTGTGGTGGTAAGCAAATTAAAGTGGGTCTACTGATCCTGGAAACCTGCCACAGCCAAAGTGTGTTTTCACTCACTCTGGTTGGAGACTATACAATCATGGCCTTGACGGGAGGAAAAACAGGAGGGTCACTTCTGCACTCAACCGACCCATTGCATGTAAATGAAAAGTATAGATAACATCAAAAAGCAGAAGCTGCATTCACCAAATTTACTGAAAGCTGGAACTTCCACTTTTCATTGGACATCACGGAAGGTGACAGTGCAGACGTGTGGCTGTGGGGGTTTGTAAATTGTCGACAAACTGGCCAGGTGGGAATTCAAGAAAAATGACACACAATAGAATGTATTGTCACGAGAAACACTTTATGATTTGAATGAAACACCATTTCATTAGTGCTCTATAAATTTAAAACCACATTACTTATGAATCATCTTTGTTTGTATGCCTATTTGAAAATTAAATCATGCCACACCACTTACAAATGTAGACTAGATCAGTTATTATTATCTGCCAAGCTTCCAATCTGGCTTTTTAGGACAGTGGTAGTTATACTTAAATTATTACTTGGGAGAAATCTCAAAGTAATACACACAGTTTGTATAGTTAAAGCAAAACCGTATTGGGTTACTTTGAACATTTACAGGTTGCATAAATTTGCCATGTAAATGATTGACTGCAAGGAAATATAAAAACATTAAAAAAGCTTATATTCTATCTATTCAAGGTCAAATGAGTTGTTATGCATGGCACACAATGCAGGCTCAGATGTCAGTAGGATTTTCTGTAAAGGGACAGGCCACAGTGATGGAATAGAATCTGATCGCTAGATAGCTACCGTTTGATTCACTTGGACACTGTAGGTAACAGGTTTGGTTAAGGGCATTTGTTGCTATGGTTTCTGATCACTTGCACAAAAAATAGAGTTTGCTCTACTTCTGGTTTGACAGAGTTCACTATGTTACTAATCCATCTTTTTTGGAATAACCCTCAGATTTTTTTTGTCTTTAGTTAAAAGCAATGTTTCTTAATCAGGTGGAGTGGGAGGCTAGCGACAGGGCACTGTGTGTGTTCTAGAATGATTCCAATGTCAGCCAGTGTGTACGCACGCACGCACGCACGCACACCAGAGGCCTACATAACAGCCCTAGAGTAACTTAATCTCCATGGCTACCTGTTCCAGGGAAAGACTCACCACAACAAGGAGAGATCCATGACAATATACTGGAAGAAATGTGTGTGTTTGAGTGTGCTTGTGTGCGTGTCTGTTTGTGTGTTGGAATGGGGACTTAAAAGTTCCAACGAAGCTGAGAGAATAAAGGAGTGATTGTGTCTGCAGGGTCCACTGAAATAGGAGAGGAAAGAGGGGAGGGAGGGATGGGTGGGTAGAAGTAAGACAGAACTGTAATTCTATTAAACTAATTCAGAACACTCCTGTACAGATGTACTGATGAGGGTAGGGAAGAGAGTGGGTTTGAGAACATAAGGACAAATAGACAGAAAGAGAGAGCCTTTCAAAACGTGTGTGTTTGTGTGTGTGTGTGTGTGTAAAATTTAATTAGAACATTTATTTATTTCCCATTTGTATCAATATGCTACAGATGACAGTTTCACTTGTTTGGGCCATGCAAATAAAGCAGCATTGAATACAGAACAAGACTATTGTGTGTTTGTGTTTGGAAGGGGGTGGCGGGGGCTTAAAGAGAACAAGAGTCTGCAGGACAGTTTCTGAATGCAAACCAACCCCTTCCCCCAATTCCTTGGGAAAGAGAGATGATCCCATTGGTGGTTGTAGTGGGTAATGTCAGCTATGTAATGTGCATGTCCGGTTTCCAGGACTACCACCTTGAAATAATGTTTTGGTTATTCCTGGAGATCAACTAAATCCTCATGACATGAGGGGTTAGGCAAAATGAGAGGTTACTATTATCTCTTGGGCGAAGGCCAATATGATCACAGTTGTCCCAGGCCTGTGAGCTGGCTACTTTACCCAACCTCTAACCACAGAAACACACATTACTGCATCAGACTACATTTTGTCCAATAGTAACTACTGCTTGGAGTTGCAAAACGAAAACAGTTTAAACCAATGGTAATATAGGGCTGCTTTTATTTCTGAGGAAAACTGCTAGTCACCTCAAATAATTAGGACCCGTAGAAATGTTTTAACAAAAATATTTTCAAACAAATATGTTAAAACGATGTAGTTCATACTAATTAGATAATTTAGAGAAAACGTTTACTAACATTCCAAACCAAACATTTAAGCCAGTTAGCTGTTATTTAGTTAGCGGCTAAAGCTATTTAGAGTTCAAACTAGAAATCTAGATAGCAGAAAATGCGAAGGCTATTCACCTTGTAGGTGCTAGAGGGCAGAAATTACCAATCTCCCTTTAATCTACCTTTTCTTATAGATAGGACTGTCACGATTATGATATTTTAGTTGACAATTGTCACAAATATTTGCAATTAATAATTTAACTGTCCATGTTGTTAATTTTATGCTATTATTATAGTGTAAGGCTAATAATATTATAGTAATACACCTGGTAATCCGGAGATGCTTCTTCAGATTTGTGGTATTCACGCTTTTGATCGCCACCTTTACGGGGCAAATCTGAAAATTTCACATCTTCAAATAATTGCTTAGTTTGGCTATAAAAACCAAAATGCACCCAGATCGGTGTGGTTGTATTCTGTTTTGGAACTACCGCTAAATCCATGGTGTTAATGATAGCTCTACGCAAAATGCAACCGCAAAACACTGACACTTGCTAGGCATCATAACATTTCCCCTGTTGCTCTGCTGCACATGATTATAGACTAGTTATTTGAAATAGCTCATTCTAAAACTATTATGTAGGCTTTCCTAACGTAGCAAAACGTATTTTAACAGATATTTCGATTATGCGTTTTACTGTGCATTACCAAATTAGAAAATATGGATGGAAATGACATAATTTGACTTACAATATTAGTTTTTTTTAAATTAAACACACTTGTGTGGTTTAATTCTGTCGATCAAAGTAAATACGACTTGAATAGGGGAATGAAACGCGTTTGTGTATTAACTAATAATGTTGAGAAAATACAATGTTGCATTGCAAAAAAAGACAAAAGTGGGTTTAAATGTTACTGAAATTAGGAAGCAAATACCTTTCAGTAAATTATCTGCACATATAACTTTCCACTGAGCTGTCAAATGCTCTACTTCACCCCTGGAGTAGACATCTCAACTTACTGAAACTGACAATTCGCTTGGTATTTGTTGAGATGTTTCTAACATTTCCGTAAAACCCCTTATTCGGACTGGAAACATAAGATTTAATCTAAATATTGTGCAAAAAAATAATTGTCATAAAAATAACTGCCATCTGGCTCAAATCAGATGATGTAATGTAATAATTGCGACAGCGTTACTTATACTTAAAGTATTCTTATAAATAAAATGAAACCTGCATTAACATTTTACTTTTCATACATCAGCCTTGAGGAACTGTATTGTGGACTTGAATGGCTTCCTGTTTCACGGATGTACATAAAGTTGGCAACGGGCATGTAGTCCATTTGTCACCTATCAAAATGAGAAAAGGCATAAAACTCCCAACGAGGTCTTGACCTTCATGAATCAGGCAATATGTTTAAAACTATAACTACACCACTTACTACGATTAGGGCACCAAAAAAGAAATTCTAAACCAGTGGAACAGTAGTAAACCTGTATGCTAGAAAACACCACCCAAAGACCAATCAACAGGGCCACAGTACTAGAGTTACAGAACATAGTCTTAGGCTTACAAAGCCTACAAATCTTAAATTTGAACCTGATGTTATTAGGAACATTTGCCACGCAATGGAGACAACAGTTTTGATTGACAAGCTAATTTCTCACACTTCAACACATTCACATGATACATAATATGGGGGGGCTGACCACCGTAGAGCAGTGACACATTTCCAGTGCTGCCCCGCCGGTAATCCGACCCAGTGATCACACCCCCACTGTGTGTTTAAGACAACACTCTCTCCCTGTCCCCGTCTCAGACCTGTCAAAGCTCATTAGCATTCACCCGGCACTGTGGACCCGTGTGGAGGAGATGGATGCGGAAGGATTTGTGTGTATCGGTCGAAGCGTCAGTGGGCTTTCCTCTCTGAGGGTTTGCGTGGGCTGGGGAAAATCCTAACAGGATCCGTCAGTCTAAGAGTCTGTCAAACCCCACGCACAGCATATTACACACACACACACAGACACACACACAGACAGACACACAGACAGACACACAGACAGACACACAGACAGACACACAGACAGACACACAGACAGACACACACACAGACACACACACACAGATACACACACAGACACACACACAGACACACAGCTAACATCATGGGGACCAGAAAATAGAAATTGCATGCTCCCTAACCCTAACTCTTACCTTAACCTCAAAGTAATATTTATGCCTAACCTAAACACTAAAGTTATCCAACAATGCCTGGACCATAAAGAAACTCAAATTCTAACTCAAAAAGGAATTGTAAGTTTGACCCTAAACCTAAATTCTGAAACTGACTTTTGCCTCATGGGGACCAGCAAAAGGTACCCATGAGTCCAATTTCATGTGGTTTTACTATACTCATGGGGACATTTGGTCCCCATGAGTATAGTTAGATCTAAAACACACACAACACACACACACACACACACACACACACACTTCATCGCCTGTGTTTGTACGTTGACTAGCATGATGGGAAGTTAATAATAATGATGTGGGAGGTTTTCATGGTAACGGCCGTTAGATTATTGATGAGAATGACTCTGGTGATGTTCTGATGGAGAGCATGAGGATAATGAGGGGGAGATGGGTAAAGCTCCCTCTCTCTGGATATCACTCTCCCCATCCTTCTTTCCTTCCTTCCATCTGTCTGCTTCAAACTCATCCCATCTTCCCCCTCCCTCATCGGTTTCAATGCCTCAGCACTTTGCTTGTCATTGTTCTCTACAGATAGAGACCCTCAGGGAGAAAATAACCTGACAACAGCCTGGATCACACACAGACAGACAGACAGACAGACAGACAGACAGACAGACAGACAGACAGACAGACAGACAGACAGACAGACAGACAGACAGACAGACAGACAGACAGACAGACAGACAGACAGACAGACAGACAGACCGACCGACCGACCGACAGACACACAGACCGACCGACCGACAGACACACAGACAGACAGACACACAGACACACAGACAGACAGACACACAGACAGACAGACACGCTTTTATTCCAGTCTATAAATAGAGGGAACAAGATCCCTAGCATCTCTAACTCCTTAGCGTCACCACCTCCTGTGCATGCATCGTTGAGCAGACACCCGCACACACGCGTGTGCGGGCAACACACATTTTACATAAGGGTTTGGAGACCCACACAAGGAGGATGTAGTGGTTTGAGGGCGATTCCTCGACGGTGGGAGTCTCCTGCTCTGTAGGATAAGAGGACTGCGGTTCAATCTCTCCCCCTCTGTCCCCGTCTCTGTTTAAATGCCTCTCGCTTTTTTGTCTAAACGTCTGTGTCTCTCTGTCCAACTGTCTCTCTATTTGTAGAGCCATTACAAAAAGGCCCACCTGTCCTGTGTGAATATGCAGAGAGATTACCTCAGCACACAAAAGGCACAAACACACACACACACACACACCTCTATCTTCCAAGGGCGTGAGTGAGGTGAGAGGACAGGGCCACTCCTTAAACACACATTAAACACTGTTTGACATTAGGCAAATCAGCCCAACCACGCCACTCAGAGAAGGACAGACAACCCCCTAACCGCTCTACTGTGTGTGTATGTCAGATATAGTACAGGTAACAGAACAGGATTTGTCTGTTTAGCTCCAACACTTAGAGTTGTGTTCATGACACAAAGGTCGCAGGTTCAATAACCGTACTGGCCAGAGCCATGTTTCTGCGTGGCAACCTAGCGGTTAGAGCATCTGAGCAGTAACTGAACAGTTGGTAGATAGATTCCCTGAGCAGTCGTGGTGAAGTCTGTTCTTAAACAAGAAGCTGAAGTCTAATTTAGTTTGGTCTTATCAGTTGCCTTCATTTAATAATGTAATGGAAAGAAAACATATTTTCATTTGGAGACTTTTACCTCTCTCACACACACCATTAACTCATTCCTGTCAGCATTTAGAGTAGCCTGCTCTTAACTGTGACGTCAGAGCTAAATAATCATGCACAGTCCACATCCTGTTTGACCTTCCATTTCCTCATCCCTCCTCCCTTCATCAAACAGCTCCATGTGAACACCTGTTTGCTGGCTCTCTGGCCACAGACCCGGATATATACAAGCTGGCGCCGAAAACGCACAAAACATCTGACCTAGGCCTTGTTCCACTGCTTTTAGAATACATCCCATAATTTCGTCTCTTTTCAGACCAACTGCTTGCTTTTCACTTTATATTTAGAAACTATGAGTTGAACCCAATGTCTTTTCTCTTTAAGACAGAGATAGGGGTAGTTACAGGCACGTGTCTGTTCTGCTCTCAACTCCTCTGCGGCCATATTCTGATCTACATAACAGACCTCGTAGGTTTACCCTGTTCTCACCTTAAGCTTGTGGAGTGACTTCTCCTCGTCACCTCCTATAGTCTGTGTCAGCACGGTTAGGCCCGACTTATTGTAGGTCAGACTCCAGCCATCATCACTCCCGCATTCCTCCTTGAAGTTGCTGAATGACCGGTCGTCCGGGATCAACACCGACTCCCCCGACATTATCTGTTACCGGGGAGCACAAACCTGCTCTGCAGCAGTTAACAGGGAAGAAAAACAATGGGACTAAGCCGAGGTAAGGGAGGGGAACTCCCGGTGCAGGAGAGACCTGATCCCGTGACAGACTGGGACGAAAGGGCGCCGGTGACTGGGGTAAACGATTAACCCCTGGGTCCTCAGAGATTTATTCCTGTAAATTATTTTTTTATCCCAAATTACACTGTACCAAGCGTGCAGCCCGCTAAACCTCGTCTAGTGAAGATGTTTTGTAAGGGAAGCTGCGCCGAGTCACAAAAACTGAAGCCCGGAGAAAACACCAACACCGGTAAAAAAATACAAAACTCTACCGTTCTCATAGAAACTATACAGTCACATGCGTGGAAGCTCTTCGGTGTTTGGTATATGAAAACATATAACAATAAAACCCTGTAGCGTGGATCAATGTCAGTTCAATATGGTCCACAGCAGATCCCACAGCAGCTGTCTCGGTGAGCCATATGTTTCCGCTGTCTCACGGTGGTGCTCGTCTGGTGATGAAAGGATGACAGGTCCGAGGGTTATTATCAATTGTGTCCGGTACAGTCTAGCCTACATTTCAGTAGTCGCGGTGTACCCCTAGACGTCGTAGGACTGTGATGGTGCGGAGGGGAAAAGATAGCGGTGGAGGCGCACGGAGGAGTGATAAAACACAATTGAAGTGAAACCGCCCACTCGGCTACGTGCGCACACACAGACTCATGCACGCCCTCATACACCTCCCTCTATCAGGAACCAGATAGCAGCAGCAGTGCGCTTGGTCCAAGCTGACGTGTAGCTCCCTCCCTCGCGCCAGCTTTATATCCCTTTGTTGTTTATTTTCAAATACACTTTCAAGCTATTTCAACAAATTAACAACGGCATGCAGCACATGTTATCTGGGGTATATTGCTGTTACATTAAATCAGTACAAACAGATCATAGTAGGCTATAGAGGCAGTATAGGTAATTCACTGAAATGGCTATATAGTCACCTGGCCCTATATTCTAACCCAACATAGCTGCACATTGATACATACACGCAAACACAAACCCCTCCACACACAGGCCACATTGCCTGGGGAATGTAAACCAAGCAAGTGTCCAGAGCCTGCTCTGCTGCCAGTAACTCCAGTATAGGCAGAACATCGAACTGGCCTTTCTAGTTTATTCATTAAATGAACAAGAGAAAACATGAATGTCGTTTATTGTCTGTTAACCAAGATAAGCTTACTCTGATAATGTTTTCACTGAAAGCAAAAATACAGATAATTCCTTTATTAAACTTTCAGATTCTCCCCCTGCGTGTAAAGAGAAGCAATATTTGGCATATATTTAGGCAAATTATCATAATATTTAAGTACCTTTAGGGACCTATTTGACTTACACGGTCACACAAACAAACGCACACACACACCTCTCTGCATCAGGAACCAGAAAGCAGCTATGTGCCTGGTTCAATCTGACGTGTATCCTTTGACTTTCCTCCTTCCAGCCTTTCAAACTACAGTTCCCCCAAGAATGATTGACAAACCTTAGCACGAAAGGCCAAATGTTTTTGATGTTTATCAGCTCTATCTTACACTTAAATATCAAATAAAAAATATCACTCTCAAAAATGTTTGTACTTTGTGCACCCTGCCCTTGCCAAGTTATCAACACTGATATTATCCTGAAATGTTTGAAAAGGCAGCACCATTAATCAATGCAGGATCTCTCCAAATACTTTAATGTTTTTCGTCCTCACTTTTGTACAACCTTTTCAGTTCACCTCACAGGTTTTAATGAAATTGCGTTTAGGGACTGTGTTCAGTGAGTGTGTCATGCCAACTTTCTTGCAACGTTCTCCTGGCAAGACATTCAAATAGCTGATTGGCATCTAAGGTGCCACTCTAAGGTGGCAACTAATTGTAGTTTTGAATCCTGGCAGACCCAAAATTCAGCCGATGCCTTCAATTCTCTAGCTGTGATCCATGGAGAATGTACTCCTAAGCCATCCTCCTCACAATGCATGGGAGCAAAACACTTCCGGGCATGTTCCTCATAGCTGCACCTGATTTGAATTTCTTAATTCTTGCCTTAATATAGGAGATTTATTTACAGACACGTACATCATTTTACAGCCATTGCCTAGTTTATGGAGGTGAACAGCCTTTCATTGTGTTCCCTGATCTTCTACATGTTGCTAAATTAAGACTTTGGCATGTGTGAAAAACAGGTCATGGAT
Source organism: Esox niger (assembly GCA_016801105.1). Taxonomy (NCBI): domain Eukaryota; kingdom Metazoa; phylum Chordata; class Actinopteri; order Esociformes; family Esocidae; genus Esox; species Esox niger. Next base: position 6,239 of record JACXGJ010006423.1, on the reverse strand, counting down.
GAAAACTCACAATATCATATTGACACTGATGAACATAAAATACAGTTTTTGCTTTTTAACAAAACATAGCTGTTTTGTGATAAAAATGTATTTTGGACTCATCTATCCACAGTGTGGACGTCCACAAATCATGTCCAGGTGGTCTCTGGCAAAATTAAAACAGACAGTTTGTTACTTTTTTGACAGAACAGGCTTCTTTCTAGCAACCTTGCCATGAACACCATTTCATATTGAAGAAATGGAAGTTTACAACTCTCCAAATATTATGTTGGGATTGGCATTTATCTTATTTGTTATTTTTATTGTGGCTCTTGGGGATTTTTTGTCGTCAGGTAATGAAGCAGAAGTTAACAAAAAATAAACAACCCAAAATATCAAGTCATATTTTGGCCTTAAAAACATGAGGGGTAATTATACACAATCCGTTATCAAACACAAACTTCTCATTGAGGGGTACAATTATTTCAGAAAAAGATAGCATTCAAAAGTGTTTGCACCTCTACATTAAAAAAATTACATTATAACCAAAGTGCCATGTGTCATGAAATCCTATGCGTTTGAGTTATTCTCAAAGGATTTGAGATATAAATACAGGAACTGTATTTATGCCTTTCTCCTGTTCCTGTTTCCTTGGGGTGTACACCAATCAGCCACAGCATACTGTATAGGTCGCCCTTTTGCTGCCAAAACAGCCCAGACCCATCGAGGCATGGACTCCACTGGACCTCTGAAAGTGTGTTGTGGCATCTGGCACCCAGACAAACACACAAGGTTACACACGCAGGTGAAAATGGAAATGAAAGGTGAATTTCACACCTGTGGCTTTTTAAATTGCAATTAGTGTCTGTGTATAAATAGTCAATGAGTTTGTTAGCTCTAGTGTGGATGCACTGAACAGGATAGAAAATTACTGTCAAAAGACCATCGTAACAAGGTAAAGGAACTTTATAAAGATGGAAAAGTATATAAAAGATATCCAAAGACCAGTCAGTCCTGTTCAATCACTTACTAAGAAGTGGAACATTTGGGGAACTCTCAATATCACTCCAAGGTCAGGTAGACCAAGAAAGATTTAAACCAAAACTGCAAGAAGAATTGTTCGGGATACATAGAAAAAGCCAACAGTTAACCTCAGGAGAAATAGAGGCTGCTCTGGAAAAAGATGGTGTGGTTGTTTCAAGGAGCACAATACGAGTTGCCAGAAAGAAGCCTTTACTGTGCCAATGCCACAAAAAGCCCAGTTACAATATGCCCGACCCCGATAACACCTTGACACACCTCATAGCTTCTGGCACACTGTAATTTGGGAGTGTGTGAGCTATAAAGACATGGGTAATCTTGTGAAAATTGATGGCAAGATGAATGCAGTATGTTATCAGAAAATACTGGCAGACAAGTTGCATTCTTCTGCACGAAAGCTGTGCATGGGGGGCACTGGGACTTTCCAGCAGGACAATTACCCTAAGCACAAGGCCAAGTTGACCCTCCAGTGGATAGGAGTGAAGGTTCTGGACTGACCATCACAGTCTCCGGACCTTAATATCATCGAGCCACTCTGGGGAGATCTCAAACGTGTGGTTCATGCAAGACGACCAAATACTTTGTCTGATCTGGAGGCATTTTGCCAAGATGAATGTACAGCTATACCACCTGCCAGAATTCGGAGCCTCATAGACAACTATTACATAATAATGCATGCTGTCATTGATGCTAAAGGGGGCAATACACAGTATTAAGAACTAAGGGTGTGCAAACTTTTTTTCTTTGTTGCCATTCTGTTGAACGTGAATCCCAAGAAATAAAAGACGTGTTTTGCCTGCTCACTTATGTTTTCTTTACATATGGTAACATATATTACCAATTCTCCAAGGGTATGTAAACTTTTGAGCACAGCTGTACCGTAAATAACAGACCCATCTGAAGTTTGCTGCTGTTCTACATCACTGGCCTGGGTTAATATTTTGGGAAGGTAGGTGAGAACAAAGTATTTTTTGTAGAAATTGAGTCATGCAAGTTGAGCCTGCTTGAGCAGTTAAGAATTCCAGTTTGCAGAGCCTAAAGCACATTTTTACCTATTTTATCCATTAAGTGAATAAGCATCTATGGCATTTATAGCTGCCTAGCAAGTTGAGCTTCCTCTGAGAATGTTTGCGCAGATACCAGTGACATTCTAGTAATGATCTTTCAGATGTGTTGAAGTCCGACACTATATCTGCACATTTCTGTTTTAACGTAGCTAATTTAAGTGTAGCTCATAATCTTCAGGCAACCTTTGGGAACCCACTCAGCTTCACACTATGTATATATTTCGAACATATATTTCTGACCCAACATAGCTGAATAGACACCAAAAAGGTGAAGACACTGCACATAAATGCACGAGCACCCACATGAAAAATGCACATTGAAATGCGTCTGGGAAGCACTGCCACCTCACAGTCTGATGTTAAAGCAACTCTGCCCAGGATAAAGCAACTCAGCCTATTCTTCTGCATCATCCGTTTGGATATCAAATGTGAAAAAAGAACCATAACCCTAATCTTAATCCTAACCGTAACACTAAAATATGCAGCTAGCTATGCAAAGTTGGCTAATTTGTTTCAAAAATAACATTTGATCATGTACATTTTAGGTATTTAAAAGACAGCCTCATCCATAGTCACTTACACATTTCAGGTAATTTCTATATTCACGGCCAAAATGTAAATGTTAATGGTTGCTGGTTTGGGATTTGATAAGGCAAACTTTTGGTTACTAGTTATATTCCATAACTGCTTGGCTAACTGGTGTCTGATTGCTACTTCCTGATGATGAACCAGTAAAGAAGCGAATGAACTAGCGTGACAAGCGCACACACACGCATGCACACGCACGCTTGCACCCACATACACACAGGCCATATTTGCTGAGAAAGAGGAACTGAGCAGTCAACCAGGGCGGAAGCAGCACAGGTTAAGGGACGAAGCTATGAAGCAATGTGGCCTCAGAAACCTGACACTTGTCACAGATGGAAGAGGCGTCTATGCAAAATCTTACCAGTGTCTCAAGATGATTGACCAGGTACATATGTTGAGAATGTATTCAAAGCTAACCTCCCGATCTGTATTTTAAAGCCCAGTTCTTCCTCTCATTATGCTTTGAAGGGTTCTGTGAAAGGCTTGTTGACTGAAAGGCATCAAATTACATTCTTGACTTTTGGCACATGTTGAAGCAGAGAGCCTCATTTTGAAATGTGTGGAGATGTCCACACATGTTGTTTCTAAGCAGCAGTTTTCTAGGGAGGATATAGTTTACCTCAATTAATCAAAGGAAGTAAATGTCCCTATAGATCCCTGATGGTGAAGATCCCCCAGCATCCATAGCATTATCTGAATCTGAAGGCACGATGTGGAGAACGAAGTTCCTTAGCATGCTTCCAAATGGGACTAGTGCTCCGTATGAAGGGTTAAGGCTGTAAACTGACTTCCAAGGTGAGTGGGAGATATCAACACCAATATGAGCACCAATAGAATGGGTGGTAATAAATAAGGCATCTTTTAGACGTAACACAGATATTCATAAACCGCACTACAAATATAGCGTTTGGGAAAGCCAACTCCCCTTCTAATTCTTGTATTCATCAGGTGTTTTTTTTCTACCCTCTTAATTTTGTAATGTAAAATATGCGATTAGGGTCTTGCCTTTAGGCAACAACTGCAGCCGGTGTGGGATAGTAGAAGATCGATACAAGTTTCCACCAAGCAAATCTTGCCAAACTGGAAGATTTTGGCATTTTTGCTCAGAGAGAAAGCTTTTCCCAGCCAATGACAACTATTTAGCCCGAATGTACCTGACATACCCTAAGGAGTTGCTAAAACGTAATGTGGCCGCCCTGTCCAACAACCACCCATTTTATTCTGTTAAGAACCAAACAGATTGAATGAGTTTACTATTGTGAGGATACTGGCTTAAGTGTTAATTACAACCTTGTTTTTTTGTGATTCAATGGCTTAAGCAAGATCTTGCAACAACATTCCTCTCTTGTCCCTCTACAGACGTATTTATTGTCTTGAGAAGCTAAATCAATGAAGTACCCATCCAAAGTTGGAGGCAGTACTCCCTCATCACTGGCCTGGGCAAACTTGTGAAGGTGAGGTATTGTTTTTTTGTGTTTTAAAAAGGTAGTTTGTTTGATTTACCAGTAATTACAGTGGGCAGCACACCTGTTCCCTATTTTAAACATTGTTATGTGAAAATGTTTAGAATGTACTCTGCCTTCAATCCGTTGGTGATTTTGGTTTCCATTGACAGTTGTTAAATCATTTTGTCCTCAACAAATTACACAATGTACAGTGGAGATTTTGATCTTTTATATATTTTGATCATTGAGACCAGATGTTTGATTTAAGTGTACCCACATTTTTTTGGAGCAGTGTATGACAGGTGCATGACAAGTTCAACATTCTCTGATAATGTAAATAAAATTACAAAAATACATTGAATTCTAGTACTGAATTCTAGTTTCCTCTTTGTGTGGATTGAACATTTTGAAGAAATGTTTTATAAACTTCGGGCAAAAATAATTCATAGAAGTTTGTCACATCCTGGACCGGCGTTGAAATCCAACACTCTCTCTCCCTAATTTGGAGCATCGGCACTTGTTTTTTGTTGTTTTTTGTGTTCCTCATCACAATCTAAATTTATCATACCTTTGTAGCGTTATTTCTGTTTTTGTCACATAGTTCTTTAATTAAAACTCCTCAATTCTCCCTGTGAGGGAGACCCTTCTAAAACCTGCAGCATTACATACTTAAATTAAGTGGAGAAGGAATAAAGCACTAGTGACACAATTCTTCTTGGCTGTGAAATATGGGGGTGTGTGCATCAGTGAACGTATGTGTGTGTGTGGATCTATATCTGGATGAGGGACACTGGTGCTATATCTCCTCAGGAGGAAAAAGTGTCCCAGCATTTTAATGTCAGAGAAAGAAAAATGTTCTCATTCTCTTCAGTGACTCTCAGGAATATGATTCATCCTGAAGGTAATATTTTAAAGAGCAAACTATATTACAATGAAATATATATCCTCATATTTCTTCTTATTCCAAACTTTGCAAGAGTAGAAATGCTTCTATTGCCTCAGTTAGTCTGTAAGCCTCTGCCTCGGGTGCATATGTTCACTTCAGTGTGGGCTTGTATCCAACCTACTGCTCTTTCAGCAAAAACTCTCTCCTCTAATTTCCACACATTCCTTTCAAACAAAACATAAAAATGCCGGAAAAAAACGTCTTAAAAAAAGATTAGAAAAACCCCAAAGCATTTGTCAATACTTTCTCAATGGAGAAACATGTGATTTCACCCTCTAAGGATTAGGGTAAGGCTTTGTTGGGGATTACTGCAAATAGCAACTTCTTTGGAATTATTTCCACAGCAATAATTTTTTATGCCTACTCTGAAATAACCTAGAATATTTACTACAATATACCACTACCATGTCAAACAGTGGATGCCCTGACTTAACACAATATTGTGCAAAACTAAGTTTTGTGGATTCAATTTTGACGGGGGACCAGTGCCTAAAAAGTAATCCCGAAATGTATTTTATGTTGCCTAATGTGGTCTAGCACTCTAAGCCGCTGACCCAGGGCCATGTATGAGTTGTCAAGGGTTCTAATTCGACCAGCTGACCTTTGGCTCCCCCTCCCTTATCTTTGCTGTCTTACCAACACTGATCTGTCTACAATAAAAACAAACATTACAAAAGGTGTGAGATTGTTTAACTCCTTTAAACAAATACTCTTAAGAACATTTATATTACGAAAGGTCTGGTGATATTTGACCAATATAAAAGAACAGCCTGTGAAGCTACTGTACAAGTGAAAAAGAAAGTACACACCCTGTTCTCTTCTTTTTTGGAAAACATGGATATCCAAACAATTTAACAAATCATTAAACATTTTTTCACTTCTAAACAATTTCTGCAATAAAATAAACAAAAATGAAATTTCCTCACGCAGTAAAAGTTAGCTCACACCTACAGTGGATATAAAAGGTCTATACATCTGTCATAGTGTCCGGGGTATGTGGACAGAAAAGCAGAGGCAGAACGGCTGTTTTGGAAATAATCCATGTTTTAATTGAAGAAAGAAACAAAAGAACAAACTCAGAACAGACACTATAACTGGGTGTTGTAGCCTACGGCTGACAAACCAAAATAAACCACAACTACGTGCACAAACATTCAACATAAGTAGGTTCCC